>CM035413.1:587500-595000 GCA_020310875.1 Ceratopteris richardii
TGTAACCATTGATTCACATCTATAATATCAGAATTCTTCCTTCTCTGCGTCATACTTGTTTTGACTCTTCTGCATCAGATGATCTCTTACCTTGTGGAATCTCTACGTTCTTCTCTCCTCTATTATTTTTGAGTGATCGAAAGATTGTGATTTGGGATAGATTGTGATTGAGGAAACACTACAAGTGGTATCAGAGCAGAATCAATCCTCGGGAATAATGGAAGGTCTAACACAAAAGATTCGTGAACAAGAGGAGCTTACTCAGAAGCTTCTTGGAGAATTGCACGAAGAATGATGCGGAAAGCAACCAGAAGGAGCAACAAATTTGTTTGTGGAGCTAAACGATGAAGTAGATGAAGGTGCGGGAACATCTAGCGTACCTCGCAGAAAACAAAAACACAATTATGAAGATATGGAACCAGGTGAGTTTGCCCTTGACCAAGTCTTCAAGAAGGCAAAGTTGAATGATTTTGATGGTGAGGAGAAGAGTAGCAAAGATCTTGAGGCATGGATTGAAGAACTGAAGGATTTCTTTGATCTTCGACAATTTAGTGAAGAGTCCAAGGCAAAAGTTGGGATCCTACACGTGTGTGGGATCACGAAGTTATGGTGGAAGTCATAAATGCAGACTCGAACGTGTTCTGGTCCAGTTCTATGGAAGGAATTTAGAGAACACGCTGAAAAACGCTATTGTTCTCCACACTACCATATGGAGAAGAAGATAGAGTTCTACAATTTTTGACAACACGAAAGTGATAAGTATAGCTTATTTGTTGATGAGTACAAAGAGAAGCTCCTACGTCTTCATAAATATGCATTAGAGGTTTGTGGTAACGCTCTAAAGAGTAAATTTATTGAAGGGCTTCATGAGGAAATGATCAAGTCAAGGGATCTGGATGCATTGATTTTCTTGATGATGTTGCGATGGCCGAGAACTTTGAGAAGATGGAGAAGTTCAATTTACAGAAGGCAAATAGAAGCAGATTGATTGCAATGGGACATAGGCCACAAAGACCTATTGCATTGAACATGAACAATTCAAAGAAGACTCCATCTTCAAATAACCAAGGCAAGAATCTTGCTTAGGTGGAAAATCAAAGGAGGCATCAACCAATCCAATGGCAACAAGACCCTGATTTTATTGAGAGGGCAAAAAGACTTGGTCTGTGTTTTCGTTGTGCGGAGCAAGGGCATCGAACATATGAGTGCCCAAATAAGGCAGTCTTTTGACCCGCACAATCAAAAGTGATAAACATCATCGAGGAGGGTACAATTATTGAGGAAGCAGATGATGGAGGTAAGTGCCCTTACTCTACTTTACGTTGCATGGTGGTTAGTTCTTTCCCAAAGGCTTTTGTAATCACGATTTCGGGTATGATTTTTGTGCATAAAATCAGATTTTTGATCAATTCAGGTAGTACCCATTGTTTTCTATCTTTCAAATTGGTACAAAACCTAGGGATAGCCCTAAATATGCAGATAACCAGACCTATATAGATGGCCAATGGACGATTACACTACATGAAAGGATATATTGAAAACCTTGAATTTACTCTTTCTGATAGGTGCTTTTCTGGAAGTTTCCATGTAATTGAGATGAAACAGAGCGATGCAATCATAGGCATGGATTGGTTAGTTAAAAATTCTGCAACGATTAATTGTGAACAAAGAACGATCACTTTAAAGCTAGATGATGAATCTAGTCATATTCTAGGTGATGCCTATAATCCTAAACCTATCCTTATTTCTGCTATGCAGATAATTAAAGGTATACATAATGGTTGTAGAACATTTATAGTGTATGTAAACAACATCCATGAAGAAGATAATGAGGAAAGTGTTCCGAATTATGTAGAAAATCTTTTGAAAGAATACACAGATGTATTTCCAGAAGAGTTGCCTAGTATACCTCCACCTAGGCAGATTGACCATGCCATTGACCTATATCCAGGGAGTGAACCTTATTCTAGAGCAGCCTATAGATTTAACATCGATGAATTAAAGGATCTTAAGATTCAGTTAGATGATCTTCTGAAGAAAGGCTTGATAAGACCGAGTGTATCACCTTGGGGTGCACTTGTTTTATTTCAGAAGAAGAAAAATGGCTCTTATAGATTATGCATTGACTATGGAGGGTTGAATAAAAGAAAAATTAAGAATAAGTATCCATTCCCTCACATAGATGACTTATTAGGTCAATTAAGTGGATCGACTATATTCACTAAGATTGACTTAAGATCTGGATATCACCGAATTAGGATCAAAACAGAGGATATTCCTAAGACAACTTTTGGAACACGATATGGTCACTATGAGTTCACGGTTCTACCTTTTGGATTAACAAATGATCCTGCCACATTTATGTGCTTGAAGAATAATATTTTTCACAATTACCTAGATGAATTCATCTTAGTATTACTTGATGATATATTTGTATACTCTAAAGATGATTTTGAGCATGCAGTACATCTCAAGAAGACTTTGCAAACTCTTACGGAACACAAATTGTATGGAAAAAAGAGTAAGTGTTTCTTTGCTAAGGATGAACTAGTGTATCTAGGAAGAGTAATATCAAAAGAAGGAATCCTTATAGATGAAGATAAGGTAAAAACAATAGTTGATTGGCCGATTCCTAAGACTATAAGGGATATTAGAAGTTTTTTCTTGGGTTGGGACAATATGAAAGAGCACATATTAAGGATTTCTCTAAGATAGCTACTCCCCTCACAGAATTGACTAAAAAGAATGTAGGATTTGCGTGGAGTGATGCCTGTCAAAAATCATTTGAAACATTGAAACAGAAAGTCATTGAAAATTGTGTTCTGAAAATACCAGAAATGGGAAAGCCTTTTGTGGTTCCATGTGATGCAAATGGTAGTCAGATAGGATGTGTTCTTTCATAGGATGGTAGGATGGTCGCATATGAGTCCAGAAAACTAAGAAAACATGAACTTAACTATCCTACTCATGATTTAGAAATGCTTGCTATTGTGCATGCACTTAAGCATTGGAGACACCTATTGTTAGGGGTTAAGTTTGAATTGAAAACAGATCATCAAAGTCTAAAATACATCTTCACACAACCATTTCTTAACAACAAGTAGATAGATAGATAGATAGAATAGATGGATAGATAGATAGATAGATAGATAGATAGTAGACATATAGAAAGATAGATGGATAGATAGATAGATAGATAGATAGACAGATAAATAGATAGATAGGTAGATAGATAGATAAATAGATAGATAGATAGATAGATGGATAGATAGATAGATGGATAGATAGATAGATAGGATAGATAGATAGATAGATAGATAGATAGATAGATAGATAGATAGATAGATAGAGAGATAATAAAATAGATAGATGGAAACATAGATAGATAGATAAATAGATATATAGATAGATAAATAGATAGATAGAAAGATAGATAGATAGATAGATAGATAGATAGATAGATAGATAGATAGATAGATAGATAGATAGATAGATAGATAGATAGATAGATAGATAGATAGATAGATAGATAGATAGATAGATAGATAGATAGATAGATAGATAGATAGATAGATAGATAGATAGATAGATAGATTGCTCGATAGATAGCTCGATAGATAGATAGATAGTGTCACGAGGAAGGAGATAAGGAAGAGAGCTCACACACACACTCTCACTCTCAAGGAGAAGCACACACACAAATTGAGACAGGGAAGAATGATCTTCTTCTTCTTCTTCTATTACATAAAAGGAATGTACAAGAATGACAAGAAACAAATGTGCCATCACTCTCGATAGATGAATCTAATAAAGCTCAATGAAGTATCCCTGACATATACCGGCGTGACCACTATACATGTCAGAGAAACGAAAAACTGGTACGTGTCATCCTGGATCATCACATGTTGAGCTTGATATCTCAACACTCCCCCTCAAGCTCAATGCCATCTCCTGTAATCCAAGCATTTTCCGAAACTTCTTCAACTTCTCAGCTCCAAGTGCTTTGGTGAAAATATCAGCAACCTGCTCATCTGTTCTCACATAAACAAGATCAATATCACCTGCTAATACCTTCTCTCTAATGAAGTGATAATGTACCTCGATATGCTTTGTTCTAGCATGGAAAACAGGGTTCCGTGCTAACTGTATGCTGCTAAGATTATCACAATAGATAGTGATAGGCTTTTGCACTTCCACACTTAAATCTGCAAGTGACATCTCTAGCCATGATGCCTCACATGCTGCCATTGCAGCACCTCTATACTCAGCCTCTGTACTCGACAAAGCAACAGCGGGTTGCTTCTTACTTCTCCATGTAATAGCTACACCTCCAAGTGAGAAAAGAAAGCCACTAGTAGATCTTCTATCTGGAGTACTACCAGCCCAATCTGCATCGGTGTATCCATGAACCAGCAAATCTACACCAGCTTCATAAAACAATGCATAATCCAAAGTAGCACTCATATAACGTAGAGTGCGCCTCAGAGCATCCAAATGTGGCTTCCTGGGAACCTGCATAAACTCACTTTCAAGTCCAACAGTGTAGCTTAAATCAGGCCTTGTAATTGTAAGATATATAAGACTTCCCATAATTTTCTTGTACATAGTAGCATTTTCCAATGCTTCACCTGATGTAGTATCCAATTTCAAATTCTAATATAAAGGCATAGAAATTGGCTTACAATCAGCCATACCATACTTTTGCAGCATATTCAAGGCATATTGCCTTTGCGACATCCATATACCTGTTTTTGTATGTATAAACTCAATGCCCAAGAAATAGCGCAGCACACCAAGATCTTTCATGTCGAATTCATGCATAAGAAGTTTCTTTACCTCTTTGATGCTTTCTTCATTATCACCACCTACAATCAGGTCATCAACATAAATAGCCACAATAGTGATGCCATCATCAGCCTTCCTTGCATATAGTGAGTGATCTGCATCACACATAGATAACCCAATGCTGGTTAAGTAATCAACAATCCTTGCATGCCATGCACACAGAGCTTGCTTCAGCCCATACAAAGCCTTTTGCAACCTGCAAACATAATCTGGATGCTTTGAATCTTCATATCCTTGTGGCTGGTCCATATATACTTCTTCCTGTAACTCACCATGTAGGAAAGCATTCTTCACATCCATCTGATGCAAAGTCCATCCTTTTGCTGTAGCTAATGCAACAAGTTTCCTAATAGTAGACATTTTAGCTACAGGGCTGAATGTTTCCTCATAATCAATGCCATATGTCTGTGCATATCCTTTAGCTACCAATCGTGCTTTATACCTGCTTATGCTACTATCAGCATTATGCTTTACCTTGTAAACCCATTTACAGCCTATGGGTTTCTTTCCTTGCGGCAATGGAACCAACTTCCATGTATCATTTCCATAAAGTGCATCCATCTCCTCATCCATATCTTTTTCCCAATCTGCATTACCAATTGCATCTTCAAAACAAGAAGGTTCAACATCTTGTATTGGCTTTGTCATGTAGGCACAATGGCAAGCCATGTAACTATCATATGTCAATCGTTGCACTGAATTACGTATCCTCCGAGATCTTCTTGGTCCTGGGTCACTTCTCCTTGTATCATCTGCATGTGCCCTTCTTACTCCTGGAGTCTTCATAGAGGGCAATCCAATTTCCTCATCAAGACTCTTTTCTGAACCGCTTGGATCTCCATCAACGTCCTCAAAACCTGCACATGTTTTATGACCAACAGAAAGCTTTTCTTTACCTGTCTTGGATGTATTTGATGAATTTGCTGGACTGAAATTCCCACGTAATCTTCCACTCCATGGATTTGAGTTGGAACTATTGCTTGGTGATGCATCCGGTCCACTCAAAACATGAGATTCTGCACTTGATTTTTCATCATTTTCTTTGTCATTTTGTTCAAGACTCAGTCCTTCTTTGGCATCTGCATAGAAGCTTGACATTTCATCAAATACCACATCTTTGCTCACCTTTACTTGTCGTGTGAGTGGAGTATAACATTTATATCCCTTTTGCTCAAGGGAGTATCCAATGAAGACACACTTTTCTGCTTTTGGATCAAGCTTCGTCCTCAATTCATCTGGGACATGTACATATGCAATACAGCAGAAAACTTTCAGATGTGATAAGTTTGGCTTTTTACCTGTAAACTTATCTTCAGGTGTAACTTGATGTACAACAGCAGTCAAAGTTCTGTTCATGATGTATAAAGTAGTATGCACAGCTTCTGCCCAATAACAATGAGGCATATTCTTCTCAGCCATTAAGGCTCTTGCTATTTCTACAATATGTCTGTTTTTGTGTTCAGCAACACCATTCTGTTGTGGTGTGTACCTGCATGAAAACTGACGCCGAATTCCATGATTTTTTAGAAAACTGCTGAACTCATTTGACATGTATTCACCTCCTCCATCAGATCTTAATGTCTGAATGTACTTCCCTGTCTGCGTTTCCACCATAACTTTAAAATTCTGGAAGTGAGTAAACAACTCGCTCTTCTCTTTCATGAAATATACCCATACTTTGTGTGTATGCTCATCAATGAAAGTAACATAAAACCTGCAACCACCCATAGATGTGGTCTTTGCTGGACCCCAAACATCTGTATGTACTACTTCTAGTACACACTAACATTCTTGTCATGTGGAAATGATGCTCTTGACTGTTTACCAAATTGACATGCTGCACATACCTTTTGCATTTCTGCAACTTTGAAATTTGGTAGTCCATGGACAATCTCCTTTGACTGCATCAGTTTCAGCCTTTGCAAGTTTGCATGTCCAATCCGTTTGTGCCATATCTCTATATCTACAATAACTCCTGCACCTTTTGCAAACATGGCTGCATTCATTTTAGGAATCTTCACATTTAAGGTGAACATTCTACCCATTTTGTTTCCTTTGGCAACCAATCGTCCATCCTGCTTGTACTCTTCTACATATAATCCATCAGCAGTGAACCTCACTTGTAATCCCTAGTCAACCATTTGTCCAAGAGAAACCAGATTCTTTGTTATATTTAGAACATGCAGCACATCAGCGAGATGTTTTACCTTTCCGTCCTCCATAGACAATGCTATGTTTCCTGTATGCTCAATAGGATGCGATGTATCATCACCTGTTTCAACATATCCAAGAACTGGCATTTTTTGCAAACTACTAAACCATTCTGCATGACTGGTCATGTGATTTGAAGCACCTGAATCAACATACCAAACATTATCATTCGATTTTGAAACACCAACAGACATCGTATTCATCATGTGATGTTGAACCATAAATAGCTTCTCAGAATCATCTGCACTTGTGGATGCATAGTTGTTTTACTGCCTTCTGTTATTTTGATTCTTCAACCTGCAATCACGTTCAAAGTGTCCAGGTTTACCACAATTCCAGCATCCTTTACTATCTTTACCTGAATCATTTCTTTGGAAATTTCTGCGACCTCTTTGACTCCCCCTGCCTCGAAATTGTCCTCTTCCTCCTGCATGATTCTGTTGT
>CM035413.1:610000-627500 GCA_020310875.1 Ceratopteris richardii
GTCCTTCTGTACTTGGTCGGGGAAGACGAATGGTGAATGGCCGAACACGCCTAGTTTGAGGAGGAGTCACCTCCGGTGTGGTAGTGGCTCCCCTTGGTTGAGCACATGGTAATTGGACGCCTCCTCTCATCTTCTTCGATGGAGGACCCGCTGTTGATAGTCGCCTTTGGAATTCTTGGGCCCTGGACCACACTAGTGCTCTTTGAATGGGCACGTCATATGCTAGGCACCTGTAAATTATTCTTGTTAGGGCACAACAGCCATGAAGTACATTTTTCTGCTTCTTATTCCAGCGCTGATGGGCTAGGTGTATCTGATCGATGACCCAGTGCGGTATGTTGAGGGTGAGGTTCTCTGTTTCTGCCAAGTATAAGCTGAACCATATTTTCTTAGGGGGCATAGTGAATCGTTCCTGTGCGGGGAAAGCAAAATGTTGCATAACAGTTCGTAAGTGGAGAGTAATGGTAGGCGTCATTGCCACCATGTCTTTCAATTTATTGAGATCCTTATGCTTCATCCGTCCCGGGACCATTGTTTCTTTCTCGGTGGGAATGTGCATACCTTGCATGTTCAATGCCTCCCGTACCAGATTGAGAGTCAGTGTGAATCTCTTGAGTTCGTGTCCTGGCAACAATGATGGTAGTACAAAAGTACTATCGCCTCCCTTGGCCCTGCTGGGAGTGATGGTACTGATAAAATAAGAGCAGCGTAGAAAATCAGGTTTAGGCAAGTGTGCCCTGAAATATCTATCCAGGCCTGCCTTGGTCCAAACCGATCGCATTACCTCTGCATTCTGATAGTTCTCGAATTCCCGAGTGAAAAAGCGGTAGCATCCCCATTTGCCATTAAATTCAATTTCTGCTTCCTAGAAGTAGGTGCCGTCACCCAATGGCCCTGCTACATCACTAAACCAATGAGCATGTTTCCCCACTTGAGAAGTGTGTCCTTGAGGGGGGTCCTGGATAGGAAGGACATGCACCGCTTGAAGTTCTTGAGGCCTTTGGGTGAGTGGCGGTTCGAGAAGAATGGTTTCAATGTCCACAATCTGTGCGCTGGACCCTGCCTGGGAACTGGTGCCTCCAGCTTCTGCCATAGTTATTGCTTGCTACTGGTTCTGTCGAGAATATAGAGCATGCGTTAATATTGTAATGGACAAGATAGAACACGTTTTGCCCCCGTTACAATATTATCGTGAGGTGAGTAATGGGTTAGTGGTCAGTGAGTGCACGATGACAGTGTGTGTAGTTAATGCCTGGATAGTCCTAGGAGCTAGATGGAAAGATGCAGTGTCTGACTAATGCATTTAGTAAGGGGAGATGAATTCACAAATTGGGGTCGGGGGGTTTATTACAAGTCTTAGGTTGCCAAACACCATGGATGGCTTTTGGTCTTGGTTTTGTGGAGACTCGGGAGGGTTGCATGAGTAATTCCGCTGGGGGTTGTTGTGTCTTTGGGACCCATTTACGAGTGAGTCTGGGCGTGCTTCTAGGTGGCAGTGTGTTCGAGTGTATCAGACAAGAGTGGGTGGCGGCTGCTTGAGCGAGTGGACCCTGTCGTGTATGATGTGAATTGTGTGGGGCTAGTTGAGCCCGCAAGCAAGCCTTAGGCACCCAAATTTGTCTTGGTTGTGGGTCAGCCTTCATCGACTTCCTGGGCACCCAGATAGATTTCACTTTCTCAATAGAGGTTTTAGAAGTCCTCTTATTAGTATCATGTCGTTGATTACTAATAGGTGGTTGAGACAGTTGTCGCGACTTGGCTATAGTCGGCAGCTCATCTTTTCGCACCCACATTTGTTTCACTGATTGAGTTGTTCGGCTTCGCGCGTTCTTTTGGTCTCCCGCTGTCGGAAAGAATTTGTTACTCTTAAAATATTACAAAAATTAAAAGATTAAATAATTGTTATTAGTTTGGTTAATTTATGAAATTTTGACTAATATTTGACTTTAATTTTGCAGGAAAAGAAGTTTGCTGACCAAAATCAAGATGGGAAGTATTCATTTCAGTTTATTTATGGGTTTAGATAATAAAACAAGGGCTAGTTAAGGGTATGTTTATGTTTTAAAAGTAAATGTAAGGGTATTTAAGGGTTACATATACGTTTTGGGCATGAATTATAGGGTTCTAGCTTAAATGCAAGGGTAATTATGGGTCATATGCATGTTCTAGTTAAAATTTATGGGTAATTAAGGGTTAAATGTATGTTTTAAGCATGAACTTTAGGGTTCTAGTTAACATGTATGATTAAGTAAGGGTTAAATATTCACCCTAGAGGGTTATGGAAGGTTAGAGAATAGATTTATGGGTTAGTTGGAGCTAATTGATGGGGTTTAAAGTTAGTTGTAGGGTAAACCTAAGGTTAAATAATTAAATAAGTGGGTTGTAGTCCATAAATGAATTAGTCAATAGGTTAATTATATCTTAAGGAACCTTAGCAAATTAAAAGAAATATATATTGATTATTTATTTCCACTAAGCCTAAGGTAATAATTAAAATGGGTTAAATTAAATTTTAGTCTAAGTTATAGTATTTATTCTAAAAGTTTAGTATTCAATTAAAGAAGAAAGGAGAAGTGAAAGGTTATTTAAATTCTAAAGTATATGGTCCATAGAAAATTTAAATAGTTGGATGAAATTGGGGAAATTCACATAAAGGAAAATCCCACGCCTTTTTTCTTGTTGAGTGTTGTTGGAGTGATGTGGAGTCAATTTAGGTAATTGGTTGAGTTATCTAAAGAGAATTGTAGGCTATGGTGGGCTACTCACATCTATTTAAAGAGGGAGTACGTGCTCACAAGTTCATGTGTTTTTTTTCAGGTACTTAGTTCTTCTCTAGACTATAGTCATATTTGTACTTAGCTTTATGTCAGTCCTCTGACAGGAGGAGAGAGAAGGCCATCTCTCTTGTCCTTCAATTTATGAAAAGCAAATTTTTTTAGGAAGTGCAGAGATTTATTTTCTGATTTTTCTTTCTTTCCCCTCTTCTTTTTTCCCTTCTTCTTGCCTCTCCCTTTTTTATCTAAAAGAAATTTTTTTTCCCTTCTCTCTCCCTCCCTTTCTCTGTCGGCGGCGCAGCTCTGCTGCGCGCGCAGCAGAGAGAGAGAGAGAGAGAGAGAGAGAGAGAGAGAGAGAGAGAGAGAGAGAGAGAGAGAGAGAGAGAGAGAGAGAGAGAGAGAGAGAGAGAGAGAGAGAGAGAGAGAGAGAGAGAGAGAGAGAGAGAGAGAGAGAGAGAGAGAGAGAGAGAGAGAGAGAGAGAGAGAGAGAGAGAGAACAGTAGAGAGAGAGAGTTTTAGTTTTTACATTTTTTATTTTTATTTGTTTTTTCTTTTTCTTTTATTCCTCCCTCCCTCTCTTTCCCTCTCACTGCAGCCGACGGCGCAGTCCGCCGGCGCAGTAGAGAGAGAGAGAGAGAGAGAGAGAGAGAGAGAGAGAGAGAGAGAGAGAGAGAGAGAGAGAGAGAGAGAGAGAGAGAGAGAGAGAGAGAGAGAGAGAGAGAGAGAGAGAGAGAGAGAGAGAGAGAGAGAGAGAGAGAGAGAGAGAGAGAGAGAGAGAGAGAGAGAGAGAGAGAGAGAGAGAGAGAGAGAGAGATTAAGAGAGATTAAGAGAGAGAAAGGTATAGGGAGGGAACAGAAGAGAGAGAGTGGAGAGTTATTTTATTTGTTTTTTTCTTTTTTTCTTTTTTTAAATCTATTTTATTTTTTCTTTTCCCCCTCTCCCTCTCTTTCTCTGCTGCCGGCGGCGCAGCAGCGCCGCGAGCGCAGTAGAGAGAGAGAGAAAGAGAGAGAGAAAGAGAGTATTTTTTTTATTATTTTTCTTTTTTTTCTTTTTTTTCTTTCTTTTCTTTTTATTTCAAATTTATTAGATATTAAGTTATTTTTTAGTTTAAATATATTAAATAATTTATGTTTATATTATATTCAAATGTTTCATGTTATATTTATTATTTATTAAATAAATACTAAAAAATAAAAATATAGAGTGTTTTAATAAAGGTATATGTTTATGTATTTATGTATGTATATATTTAAGTATGTGTATGCATGAATATTTAAGAATATATGTATTTATTTAAATATAAGTATTTATGTATGTGTGTGAATATATATGTATTTATTTATATATATGTGTATTTATTTATGTATATGTTTTAGTATATGTTTATGTTTTCTATATATGTGTATGTGTGTGTGAAAGTATTTTAGCTTAGGTTCATCATATCTTAATGTTTTATGCATAGTCATTAAGTATGCCTGTTGGAATGAATGGTTTATTATGTATGACATGTAGGGTATGAAAGGGTATGCATGTATGTTTATTTATTTAACTTGATTTTATATATATGTGTTTTGCATTTCTAACTTTTCTTTTATGAGTTTCAGGTTTTCTGAAGGAGGGTCAATTGAACCTTTAGTCTTACCTTTAGTCCTATATGAATTTACCTTTCCTTTTTCCATTCACCAACCCTATACATTCTTATTTTATCCTTTCCTTTCCCTTCTCTTATCCCAACCATTCTTAACCTATACATTTCTTTACCCTACTCTTAACCCAAGCTTCTTCAAACCTTAGCTGATAGACACTTAAGTTTTTTTCCCAAGTATCAAGTTAGTGCATGTTAGATATTAGGATTTGAACCCATGTTAGTTTAAGTATATGAACCCATGATAGTGATAGAACTTGATCCCATGTTTTATGTTCGTACATGTTAAAGAAGTTAGTGATAGGCATGTTAGTTAGTTTAGCTAATGCATGTTAGAATTTTATCCATGTTAGTTCATGCATGTATATGTTTAGTATGCATATGTGTTTTAATGTATGTATGTTTATGCATGTATATGTTTGTATGTGTTAGTAAGTGTTCATGCATGTGTGTGTTCATGCATGTAAATGTTAGTATGTGTTAGTTTATGCATGTACATGTTAGTGTATGTTCATATATGTTAGAATGCATATGTGTATTAGTGTGTGTTTATGCATGTGCATGTAAGTTCATGCATGTATGTTAGTGTACATGTATGTATGATCATTTATGTGTGTTAATGTATGTTTATGCATGTGCATGTATATTTATGTATGAATATTTATGCATGTATGTATGTTATTTAAATGTATGATTATGAGTAAGCAATGTATGTTAATGTATATTAAATAATTATGTAAATGAATTTTTTTAAAAGAATGGACTTATTATATATGTGTTTTTAGAAAGATAATTACTTTAATGTTAGTCAAAAAGAAAATGCTAGATGAGTGTTATTTTTTTATATAAAAGATATACTAAATTCTGTCATGTGTTTTTTTCCAGATTTGATTTATGAAGAATTGCAGCCTCTTGGTGAACTGAAGCTATTGGCAAACTGGAGATACACATGTGACCTGAAGTTTGAAAAGCAGAGATTGTCCTTAGTTTGAAACTTTTATTAGCTTGTATAGGCTATCTTTTAGACAGTCATTTATAAACATCATCCTTGAGGTTGTATAGGACTTTGGTTATTAATTTAGTATCATCTTTTATGTCTAAAGAAAATTCTTCTAGTAACACCTTTCTACCTTCATCAACTTTTGAATTGTTGTTTCCAAAACCAATAGAAGATAAAGAATCAATAAAAGAAGTAATAGTAGAAGAATCGTTGCACGATCCTAGAACAACTATAACTTTACTTTCTACTGTTCCTCCTAGTGTTAGTGAAGAAAATTTTCCTCCAACTGTAGATAGAAACGTAGAAAATATCCAAGAAGAAACAAACGAAACTATAAAAGATCAAATAGTTAGTGAAAAGATTATCCTACCTTCTTATTTTGATGCAGTTGAACTTTATAGGAACGCTTCACCTTACGGACCTTAGGAAAAGTTATACTTGTACCTGTCTTGCATAGTCACCCTGCGTGCGCCGTTAGCGAGGCGACTGAATTGATCCGCCAGTCGTCAGAAATCGCGCCCACACTTTGAACCCGACGTGAAAAAACGGCCTTGCAGCTCAGGTATAAATTTTAAATTTTGCATTGCATATACATTTATACGATTTTACATCAGTGCAGCTGCGTCTTCATCCTTGGAAGCTGTGGCATTTACGTGAGCTTGCAATCTTCTTGGTGTCGAGGGCTGGTCTGGTGACTTGAGCGCCTCCACGAAGATTGGCAAGTAGGAGAACCTCGTCACGCCACCCCTTTCATCAACAATTGAAGCACAAAACGTTTGCACCCATTTTAGCAAACTATGTATTTAGGTTTTGATTCAAATCAATAAATGTATTGAATTTCACAGAAAGCACTATTTTGAGCCTCATCTTCGAGCAGTTGGTATAATTTCTTTACCCTTACATTCTTGGGGGCAAAAGTTTATTTAAGTTTAAATTGCTAGTATAGTGTAAAGGCAACTGGTTGTTAAACATAGGTTAAGCGTTAATCATAGCTTTACTTGCAACATTTTTTGCATAGTAAAAACTTATCAAACTGGACTCTAACAGAATTTCAGAATTAGTAGCTGAACATAAGGAAAGAGTAACAAAAGAAGTTCAGGATATAGTTAGAATTGTTCAAGCTAGGTCAAAACAAACTTCAAAAATGGACGAGCTATTTCAAATTATGATGCACGAGACGCAAGGACAAAAGGTAGTTGAAACGTTATTAAAGGATAAAGGGAAATTTACTGGTATGAATGTTACAAATTATTTAGACACGTTTGAGGAATTAGCTAAATTACACGGTTTACCTGAAACAAAGTGGAAATCCTATCTTGGACGTCTGGCCATAGGTACTGTAAAAGCTATTATGGATTTACATGACAATAAGGAATGGGATGAGTTTAGAAAAGAGCTGCATAAGGAATTCTACTTAGAAGACTACAGTCAACATAGAAATGGATTAGTTCACCTAAGCCTCACATTTCGTTAACTCAACTCCATAGTGAATTTATGAAAAGATTCTCTCAATTACCTGAACAGGATAGAGTTGCCCTTACCCCAGATATCATTTTATATTTCCTTAAAATTTTGACTCCAGATATAAGGGTAGAGGTTGAGCGTAGGCTTGAAGAACCGGGAAAGAAATATGGGCTTACAGATGACTGGGGTGTAGTGAAAACTGTAGTTGAAGCGGTTGCTCACATGATGCAACGTAAAACACTCCTTTATGAATCGATGTCTCAACCATCTTCCAATTTTCCTCTGATTCAGGCAACTAGGGATACACATATAGAGTCAAAAGTTGAGCCTACAACATCCACATCTAGAGTACCAACCGAGTTACAATTTGAGATTTTGTTTAACAAGTTGGACAATATGATGCATATGCACGAGAATATGTCTAAAGAGGTAGCAGCTTTGTAGAATGTGGTGTATGCTTTAAACCTACAAGATAAACCTGCAATGCAAGCTCATCCGACTATTTATCCTCAACCAGTAAATGCTCCAAATCCACCATTAGTAGCTCCGAATCATCCATTCGTACCTCCTAATCCACCTTTTATACCTCCTAATCCTCCAGTTGTACCCCAACCAATTCCTCAACCGATTCCTCAAGCATTTAACCAAAGAAATTTTAATGAAAGGAGAAATGCCAATGTGAGGAGATGTATCTGGTGCGATGCCACAGATCATTTGACTTACACATGTGAAGCATTGAAAGATGCGAAAGAGAAAAGACTTGTAATTGATATTGACAAGCGATTGTGCGACTATAGAACACATTTACCCTTAGCTGCCAATTGGGGAAAGGGAGGGATGCAGAAGCTATATGAAAACCTTTCTGAGTCTTCGAAATCTGCTTCTGCTGTTAAACTAGAATATGTTGATAGTGACTCTGAATCCGAACAACCAAAGGAAACGAGGAACTACTCAATTGAAGCTTTGATTAAGGTGAGAGATGATATTATGCAAAAAACTGCGTGGAACGCTCCTGTTGATCAATTCTCGATATATTCGCATATTGCGAATGTTGAAGAGAAAAGAAAGAGGGATGATGAGTAAGATACAAATGATTCAGGTAGACGAATGACTAGAAGTAAGATGAGAGATGAGCCAAAGCCTAAGAAAGTTCAGTTTGAACAAGGTGAAAGTTCTAAAACAAATGAGGAGCGAAGAAAAGAAATTAGGGAGGGTAAACAACTTGTGTTTAGTGAGCCAATTCAAACATCAGACAAAGTAGAGCAAATTCCTAGAACTGAAACAAAACCTGAAGAGAAACCAGAAAAGAAACCAAAACGAGTACCGAAAGCTATTCTTATTTCTGAACTTGAACAAAAAGTTGATTCGAAAGAAATATTGTATGACATCTTATTAAAAAGTGCAGTAACAATGACTTTAGAACAAATCTTCTCAATAGCAAAAATTGAATTTAAGGAAAATTTTATTAAACTAATTAAAAGGAAGAGATTCCCTCTGTCACAAGAGGTAGAGATGCAAGATGTTGCCGATGTAACTCACTTGATTCATGAATCTCTTTCTTTAGACTCAGAGGATGAAGAAGATAATACCTGTAAAGTGAACAAAAATTTCTTAGGACCGATTGTACCAGATGACGAAACAAAAAACTCAGAGAGTGATTTTAGAAAAAGTTTTTGGGCGAGAGGCACACCGGAGATTAAAGTTAACTTAGGAGATCAGAAGAGATCATATTCTGCTTTAGCCCTAATTGACTCTGGGTCTGAAATCAATGTGATTTCGAAAGGATTATATGATAAGTTTAAATGGCCTATTGATAAAAATCACGGCTGGATAATGCGAATCGCGGACAATGGTTGTGGATCACTCTTAGGAGCATGTGCCAACATACCTCTACTGATAGGTGGAATTTCTGAAACATTCCACTTTTTCATTCAGGACAACTGCTCTTATGAAATTATCTTAGGTCAACCATTCATATGTGAAGCCAGAATGGAGACTAAAGTAATAGATGACGGCTCAGCATACGCAAGAATTAGATCTAAAGATGATCTACAATCGCTCCAAGTTATGATAGTTAGCCCAAACCATATATATATATATATATATATATATATATATATATATATATATATATATATATATATATATATATATATATATATATATATATATATATATATTGATGGGTAAGCGGATATGTCGGAATATGTTGTATCGAAGGTGTGCTGCATCAGAGTTTTGCTAAATTCGTATTTTGCTGAATCGGATTTTTAACAGTCAATTACAATTTCATTAGGTACCGATGTCGCGTGAATATATTGGTTATATTTTGTTCGTGCAAAGAGGACAAGGAAGAAGAAAGGTCTCCTGGAAGAAGACGAAAGAGAAGTAAAAGTGTCTTCTCAAGAACAAGACGTTTAGGCAATGCAGGTTGACCTTAGATCTTCACTGAAGAGATTTCCTTTATAGAAGCAGAAATTTCTCAACCCATAATGTATTCTTAGTAGTTTCGAAGACTTAATGAAGTATTTTACTCAAAATTCTCTATGTGCAAGTGTTTGAATTATCTCTATTCTTGTATAGTTGTTCTGTTCAATGATGTTCTAATCAGAAGGTGGTGAATCTGAATGATTATGTGTGACTATTTACTTTGTGTGTGAAAGACCAGTGCCAAGATTGTTCCTGTGAGTGAGTTTGATTAAAGTTTGTAGTGATGTGTTGAAACCACGAACCCAACACATTTGGGGATCCTACTGCATGTGCTAAAGAAGCAAGAGATCCATGAAAGGATGAAGATGAAGATTTTGTAAAGTTTACTATACAAGAGCAGAAGCCAAAGCAGCTAACATGGAGTCATCTTCTAAATTGTAGGATTGGTACGAAGCACAAGAGGAATCAAATTTGGAAACTAGAGAGGAGGAAGGATGAACAGGTGTAGCAGAGGCAAGGCTAGTGGGCGGTATACTAGGAGCACTATTCCTAACTGCTTCGACCCACTTGCAGGGACGAGCGATCAAAGAACTAGGCATACACCTCAGCCACAACCAATGGCACAACTGCCTTCAAATGCTAAGGTCAAAGCATCCCATTTTAGAGGAGGTTCTAAAGAAGATGTTGACTGTCATATTGCTCAATTCGAGATAAAGTGGACAACAAATGGATATCTGGCCATATATGGTGATGACATCAAACTCCAACAATTTGTAGCTACACTGGGAGGAAGGGCAATGAGCTAGTTTATTCACTATGGTATTGCTCATTTTGCTATATATGATGCATTAAAAACAAAATTTTTACAAAGATTTAGGAAAGAAAAAACTCCATCTAATGTGTTGAGGAAGTTGAAAGCAATTAGACAAAGGACCATGTTAGTAGAAGACTATGCTAAAAAATTTAGAACTTTAATGGAAAGATTACAAGGTAACAAGAGACCTACTGACGAGATGTTGGTAGGTTACTTCCTAAAAGGATTAAGGAGTAGCATCAGGCATGCAGTTGCAAGTGTGGATATAGCTAATGGTTTTGATGTATTAGTGTTAGCAGCTTCAAGAGTGGAAAGAAGATTTGGCAGATCAAAGAAGAGGCACAGTGACTCTAGTTCAGATGCTCAATCGGATTCAGAAATGGAATCAGATAAAGGGACAACTAATTTTGATTCTGATACTCAAGATGAAGAAGTGGTGATGAGAAGGCACCACAAACATAAAGGTAAACAAAGTAAAGAGGAAGTCTTGATTAGTAAGTTAAAGAAACATGGATATTCTATAATTGATGGACACACAACATGTCAATGTTGGTATAACCCCAAGCATAGAGGAGAAAGTTCAAGGCAGTACAATAGAAATAATAATGAAGTGGCTGCCAATCAAGCTATTTTAATTCAGGCACGAGGTAATTTTCAGAGGCATCAGCAAGGATGGCCACCATGGAGAGAATAGGCGAACCAACAAGGAAATAACTAACAAGGAAATCAGTAGGGTAGAACACCTAGGATGATGCGTTGTGGGTATTTTTTAGCACCTGATCACTAGATAGGGCCTAATTGTCCTTTATGGGTGAAGCATAGAGAAGAAAGGGGTATACCAGTGGTTCGCTATAATCAAAATAATCAACAAGGGAAGCAACAACAATAGGCTCAAGAGGCTGCACAGGCCAATGCTATAGTTATAGAATTATCAGATCAGGAGTTTCGTAATGATGTAGGTGCTAGTACATCAAGAAGTCTGCATTTGAATCATGAAAATCAGTTGCATTGTGATTGCAAGCAGTGTGGTAAGGTCAAAGAAGTGGATGTATTGGCAGTTACAAGGTCTAAAAATAAAGGTACCATCGATTGGCAGGAACAAACACATATAAGAGACCAAGTCCAAAAATGGATCTAGCAGGATCAACATAAATAGGTGCAATTTCCAAGTTCATCTTAGGAGGAGGATGATGTAGTATTCTTGCAAAAAATGAAGAAGGAGGATAAGATTAAGTCCAACGAAGATTTAGACAATGCATGGTTCGAGGTGATCATTAACTCTCCTTTGAATTGTCCTTAGATCAGTTATTATCTTTGGTACCAGCTTTTAGAGACAAGTTATTGAAGAAGCTTGTTGGACAACAATCAGAGCTAGCAACTATGCATGTACCATCGACATCCGCTAACAACATTGATCCAACGGATGTAGATTTTGTTTTGCCAATAATTCAGGCACATTATAACCAAAGGTGATTTGATGAAGTGTTGCTTGATGGTGACTCAAGAGTGAATATATTACCTGAGCATATTTTTAAAGAAATGGAGAATGGGGCTTTGGCTCCAACACCTTTTCAAGTAAAAATGGGGGATCAAAGTAGAGTCCAACCATTGGGCATTCTGAAGCAGTAACAAATCATAACTGCAGGGATGTCATTCACGGTAAACTTTGTGGTGATTAGAATGTCTAAGTCCGCATACCCGTATGAAATGTTGTTAGGAAGACCTTGGTTCAGGTTGGTTAAGGTTAAGCAGGATTGGGGATTGAATGTGGTGGTGATTACAAAAGGTAAAAAGCAGGTGACAATTCCCATCAAAGGTAGAAGAAACATGTCAATACGAGAGAAACCACTGATGGCTCAGACCATTAGTTTGATTCGACGGATGTAGATTTTGTTGTGCCAGTAATTCAAGCTAACAAAGTTGATCTGACAGATGTAGATTTTGTTGTGCCAATAATTCACGCACATTATAACCAAAGGCGATTTGATGAAGTGTTGCTTGATGGTGGCTCAGGAGTGTATATATTTCTTGAGCATATTTTTAAAGAAATGGAGAATGGGGCTTTGGTTCCAATGCCTTTTCAAGTAAAAATGGCGGATCAAACTAGAGTCCAACCGTTGGGCATTCTGAAGCAGTACCAAATCATAATTGCAGGGATGTCATTCATGGTAAACTTTGTGGTGATTAGAATGTCTAAGTCCACATACCCGTATGAAATGTTGTAAGGGAGACCTTGGCTCAGGTTGGCTAAGGTCAAGCAAGATTGGGGATCCAATGTGGTAGTGATTACAAAAGGTAAAAAGCAGGTGACAATTCCCATGAAAGGTAGAAGAAACATGTCAGTACAAGAGAAACCACTGATGGCTCAGACCATTAGTTTGGCAGATGAGATAGAAGATGATGAGGAGGAAGAATTTCTAAAGGCAAACCCAACTGTTGTACCAATTTTGGAAGTAGATGTGGAAGGTGTGTTAGCAAAGGATGATGAACTAGTGGAGAAGTCAAGTGAGCCAGTTCTAGGTGATGCACTGGAGGGTACACAGTTGAGATGAATGTTTGAACAAAGTCTAGGAAGTCCTACGCATCAGAAATTGAAGCAGCAAGAGAAAGAGGTAATTAATTTGGCTGAAAAGATTTATGAATAGAAATATGCAAGTTCTAGCAGGATAAAAGAGGATGAACTTGAAGAAATTAATTTGGGGATGAAACTGAACTGAAGATGGTGAGAGTAAGCAAAGAATTAGAGGGTCAGTTCACGGAAGACTTGATTTTCTTATTAAAGGAATATGCGGATGTTTTTGCTTGGGATTACTCACAGGTGAAAGGTAGAGACACTGATCTCCATCAACATCACATTAATTTAAAGAAGGATGCAGTTCCGGTTGTGCAGCAAAGGTATCAGATGAATCCTAATTTTGCTAAGTAGGTGAAAGAGGAAATTGATAAATTGTTAACAGTTGGATTTATTAAACCGGTCAATCAGGTCACGTGCTTGTCTCCTATTATTGTGGTCCCTAAAAAGAATGGGAAGTTGAGAATTTGTGTTGATTATAGAAAGTTAAATGCAGCAACAATTATGGATCCCTTCCCTATGCCGTTTTGTGATGCAATATTGGATGCAGTAGGAGGATCAGCACAAAACTGCATTCATTACAGAATTTGGTGCTTATATGTTTACACTCATGAGTTTTGGTTTGAAGAATGGACTTCCCTCATTCAATTATGTGGCACATAAAGTGTTTGAATCTTATTTGCAGGATTTCATGTAAGTCTTTGTGGATGAATTTTTAGTGTTTGGAAAAAAGGTACAACACCTGCTGCATCTGAAATCTTGTTTTGACAGATGCAAGAAACTCAAGATGATGCTTAATCCATTCAAGAGTGTCATTGCTGTGAAGAGTGGCATCTTATTAGGTCATGTTATTTCTCAAAAAGGAATGGCTATAGATTTTAAGAAGATTGAACCTGTTAGCACTGCGAAAGCCCCCACAAATGTGAAAGAAGTAATGAGGTTTGTTGGTCAAATTAAGTGGCATGCTAGGTATTTAAGGTACTTTGCCAATATTTCTTTGCGACTCACACATTTGACAAAGAAGGAGGTTCCATTTGTATGGGTTGAAGCTCAAGAAAACACATTTTAATTATTAAAGAAGATGGTTTTAGTGGCACTGATTTTGCAGCCTCCAGATTGGTCGTTGCCATTCCACATATTTGTTGATGCATCGGATGTGGTTGTAGGAGCAGTTTTGATGAAATAGAAGGAAAAATGATGGTATAGGCTAGTATATTATGCTAGTAGGGTGTTGGGTGCAGCTGAACAAAACTATCCGGTGACTGAAAGAGAAGTTTTAGAAATGATTTATGCTCTTAACAAGTTTAGAAATTATCTATTGGATTTGGTGTATTTGATCAAGAAACCTTTATTGACAGGAAGGTTGGATAGGTGGATGCTTCTATTGCAAGAATTTGATTTTGTTATTATTCACACTCCAAGGAAAGAGCATGCAATGGTAGATTACTTTAGTAGAATGAAATCAAGTGAAGCACCTACAGGTGTAAATGATGAATTTCTTGATGCAAAGCTATTTAATGCACAAAATACTGAATATGATTCTTGTTATAATCAATTATTAGTGTTTCTAACTGATGGAGTATTACCTCAAAATTTTACACCTGATCAAAGGAGGAAGTTTGCTCTCAAAAGTAGACCATATTTGGTTATAGCTTGTGCATTGTATAAAAAGGGAGTGGATCAGGTCATTAAGAGATGTGTACCAGATTTTGAACAACCAGCTATGTTACAAGAAGCACATTCAAGTCCAGTAGGAGAACACTTGTTAGGAGATATTACAGGGAAAAATTTGTTACAAGCAGGATTGTGGTGGCCTACAATATTAAAAGATGCTCATGAGTATGCTAAAAGATGTGTGATTTGTCAAAAAATAAGCCAACCAAATATTTCAAATCAGATGTCTGATCATCCTGTTTTACCATTGGATCCATTTCAAAAGTGGGTCATGGATTTTTTTGGGCCTATCAATCCTATTACGCAACGTGGTAATCGATATATTTTAGTAGCTACAAATTATTGCATGAAGTGGGTGGAAGCAGTAGTGTTGAAGGACTACAAGGCGGCAAGTGTTGCAAAGTTCCTCTACCATAACATTATGACCAGGTTTGGTTACCCAGTAGAGTTAGTGAGTGATAGAGGAGCTCATTTCCTTAACGAGGTAATTTTAGAGTTAACAACCACACACCTGATTATGCATAAAAAGTCTACATATCATCCTCAAGCAAATGGTCAAGCGGAAAGTACCAATAAGTCTTTGCTGCATATTCTTAAAAAGTTAGTTCATGACAATCAAGAAAAACTGGGATTTGTTGCTTGATTCAGCATTATGGTTGTTTCAGATAGCTTTCAAAGTGACAAAAGGTATGACACCATTCAGATTGTTTTATGGATTGGAAGCTGTAGTTCCCATGGAGTTTGTGGTCCCAAGTTTGAGAGTAACAGCTCAAAAGATGTCTCCAAAAGCTTCAATTAAGCATAGAAGTAAGTATCTTCTTCACACCTCATATATATTGGTTATCATCAAATTTGGTTTAGGTATTAATGAATCTAGATGTGCAACTTGGCACCCTTTCAGATCATCATTGCAGGAAAACTTATTTTTCTACATTCAAATCAATAATGGTATGTTTTCTGAAGAATGGTTCTTTCAAGGTCAGATTTTGTTGGTTAAGAATAGAAATTTTTTTCTTTGTTGGAGTTTTATCGATCGAATGTCATAAAATCAAATTTTGCTCAATCTATTGTTTGTGGCTTGGAATTGGCTGGTTCATAGCATATGGAATCAGAATTTGCTCCATCGAAGTTTGCTCTCTCGGAGTTTGCTAGATTGGAAAGCAGGAGTTCGACAAAGGTTTGTCAGGATGCTATTTTTTTGGAATAGTTTTGCGCACTAAAGTGTTCAAGGCAAAAACACGAGTAAACAATTTTTAAATTGTGTCATCATTTTGCAAGAGGATGTGAAATTATTAGATGTAAATCTCACTTATAGACAAGCATTATCAACAGTCACTATTATGTGTGAGCAAGGTGGTGCTTGAGCGATGATTAGAAGCTTGACACTTGCGTTTTGTGTCTTTCGAATGCTATTTCATGCCGAGAAGGAAGACAATTAGTGTAACCTCTATTGCTCCCACTAGAAATACAATAGAGATGAGGGGCCTAGGGAAACGCAGGGAGGTTGCAGCTCGAAAAGGTGAGTCCACTTTGGAGGAAAGCGATAGTCTACTGCAAGAGGAAGAGGAGGACACTCCAACACCAACTTCAGCCAGCAAGCTTGTGCAATCACTGATGGACCCGTTCATGGACTTCAAGATGGAGATTGATGTCAGTGCGCCTCTGAATGTGGCATGGTTGCAGCATGTTTCTCTCTTTGAGTTTGCCTCGCTCCCTTGGTCAACATGATGATTTAACTACTATGCGAAGAGCCAATTGGAGATCATCAAGAAGACAAAAGGGAAACTTTCTATGTAGGTAAAATTTTCTCCAGAGCTTGTCACCGAAGTGTTTAAATTACCTTTGCATAAGAAAGCCATAATTCCAAAGTGTTAAGAGGAAATGTTAAAGAAGGAGTTTGGACCATGTGAAGGTGGTAGGCAGTATTACATGCTGAAGAATGCTAAATATGCACGACACGAGCAGTTAAAGTGGTATTTAGAATATCTCTGTTTCATCGTTAAGTATGACTATATGTCGAAGGAGAACTTTGCTCCTTTAGCGTGTGCTGAACTAGGTGGCAAAGTTAGTTGGGCACATTGGGTGTATGAAAGAATGCATCGTGAAATTTTTTCAGGGGATAGACAAAAAATGTTGATAAATAGTAGGATGGCAGCATATTTGGCTGCTTTGTTTCAATTTGTTCAGAAGGTTGAGAGTATAAGTCAATTGGATTCATCAATGGGTAAAAAGTCAAAAGAGGTGTTTGGCGAGGAGATAGAGCAGCACGGAGATGTATATAGTGATTTATTTAAAGTTGGCTACAAGATGAAAGAAATAGCCTGAGTTGCTCAAAATTTAAAAGGCAAATCTTCTAAAGGATTAATTTTTCAGGAGTCATTAGTCCATATTTCGGACAATGAGGAGCAACCAAGGGTAGTTGGAAGGACATTCAAGCTATCCAAGAAAAGGAAGTTAGAGCCTGAATTGCAAACAGTCGTGGATAAATCTACAGGTGAGCAGAGTCAACAATCAAAGACTGAAATAGGTTCAAAAGTGAAGATGATGCAGGTGAAGTTGGAGGACGTATCTAAGTTCTTACTGATGCAGGAAGAACAATTGAAACAACAGAAACAGCTTGCGGATGCAATAAGTTCTGAGTCTTCAAGAGGAGTTAGAAAGGAAAAGTCACGAGTATGAGAAGATAAGTACTCAATGTAAGCAGCAGCAGGCAGTTGAAATTTCGAAGATAAAAAAGTCATTGTAGGAATTTGAGTTATGGACAGTTCAAATGCAAGAAAAGGTAGAGTCTGAGATGAAAAATTTGTCAACTCTGAATTCAAGCTTGCAAATGGAGATTGTAATCCGTAAGTCTAGATTGAAACCTTTGTTGGTATTGGAGGGACAGACTCTTAAAAATGAAGAAGTTGAGATAGATGCGGTTTCAATGTCAAAAAATGGATATGAGTATGATAAAACAACAAATACATAAGTATGTACAGGACATATGGTATGTCATTAAGGAGAGATTACAGGTTGTAATTTGATATCCTTATGAACAATTGAAGGACGGATTTGTTTCTGTGTATAAAAGTGAATTGATTCTGGTTATAGAAAAGTATAAGGTGGAGAACGAATAAATGTTGC
>CM035413.1:630000-680000 GCA_020310875.1 Ceratopteris richardii
AAAATTATACTCAATATACAATAATATTTACTCGATGATGATGATGATTCTCCTACTAATAATGCTAATATACCTTGTACATGTCACATCATGCCGTTTATCAATTACAAAATGAGGTTTCTTGAAATCATCTCCCTCCTAGTTTATAGATTGAAATTGGAGATTCTCCATTGCCAACTTGTGATCATCCTCTAGTACAAACATATGATAGAAGAAGATATGGAGGATGGCATAGAGGATCACTTCCTTTAGATGGAGAGGTTTTTAACTTTTGGGGTAATCACTATATGATTGCTCCCTCCACTATCATTGGTGCTGATTGTGGTCTCTTTATTGTAGAGGATTTGTATGTGCCTCCTAACTTTGAAGTCACTCTTATGTCCTTTTGTGGTCCCATATATAGATGGGGAGATTGACACCGACTAATATGTTATGTTCAAATCATGATTACTTCTAGGTTATTCCTGAATACAACTTTTCTTGTTAGTGGAGGGATTATGTTGGAACATCAAGCTTACACTATGATTGAGGTGGATTTGATCTACATCAAAGGCTATCGCGTCGAAAGAATATATGTTGGAGAGTTCTTTTTCTTATGCTCATTTATTGTATTTTTTTGAGAGATTTTTGATGGTTCATTTACCATTGTAAAAGCCTTGAGATTTACACATGTAAAGGTAGAAAGATAGAGCCCAAATCCCATGAATTTGTGGTGGTTGAAGTTGCATTCAGTCAAGCAATCAAATCACCTAAAAGTAGATCAAACTAGATCTTCACTTTTCCTAGATTGTAGGGAAGTGAATTGATTCCCTCCAACAACCATTCCCACCTTCATTTGAATTCAAATTTCACTTGTAGAAGTCGTGGAACACTATATAAAGACTTGAAATCACTTGTACATTACATGGAAGCAATATACATACACTTGTGACCATCATTGTCTTGCTCCTTCAATTCTCTGCATCATCTTCTTTGCCAACAATAATCTTGAAGAGGTTGCTGCTCTCTCTCTAGAGCTCCAAATTGAGTGCAAGATGGCTTTGCGTATTCGTGAAAAATAGGAAGTACCACCGGTGAATGTCACATTCATTCCTATAGCATATTTTGCTTATTTCTTATAATTTTGTGCATTCTATACACTCAACCCTATTTATACACTCCCATAAAAGGATTTTTCCTAATTGTAATCATGTTGGTTGCTATGGGCATTTGAAGTTCATTGTCTCTTCCATAGATAGTAAGTTTTTTGAGCTAGTCAACCCGCGAACCGATCTGTTTTGTATCGACTCATTCTCGTTGATGCTCCAAAGTACATAGTGTGTTTGTTTGCACTTATCACATGCTTATAAGGTCTATTTGAGTCTTCATAAGCTCAAGGGCTGGTCTTGTGCTGATTTGCTAGACCAAACTTCATCGCTTCAAAATGCATTTTTCTACCTTCTACAAGCTTCTCCAAGTTCTTTCAGTGGTATTAGAGCTAGATCAAGATGGGTGACGGCTTTCCCTCAATGATCGAGAAGCTTGATCAACACAACTACGCGGCTTGGAAAATTAGGATGGAGGCCTATTTGCAAGGTAGAAATCTTTATGGAATTGTAGCAGGTGATGAAGCTATGCCTATTCCAAGATCCAAAGGAGGACCTACACAAGAGGAGATAGATAAGATCACACTTTGGTGTGCTAGGGATGCTCAAGCAAGGTCGTACATACTAAACTCTATCTTTGACTTTCTATTACCACATATTAGAGGATGCAAGACATCTCAAGACACTTGGGATGCCCTCGAGACTTTCTTTTTTGCTAGTACCAAAGTAAGAAAGAATCATCTTTGGAGCGAGTTCAACCAAATGAAGAAGAGACCTAAACAAACCATCACACAGTTTGTTACCAAGGTCAAGGAGGTTGTAGATCAGTTAGCATCCATTGGAGAGCTGATTGAAGAAGAGGTCATCATGAGGCAAATTCTCAATGGCATTCGAAGTGATAAGCAATGGCAATCCTTCACGATGGCTTATGATCTCATCATGGATGTGCAAAATCCAGACTTCAACATCTTTCTTGGACAACTCTTCAATCAAGAAGCCAACAATAGTGTAGCTCAGTGATGAGTAGCACCTCCTTTAATGTCAATCCGGGAAGACATGAGGATGGTATGATGACCTCGATCAAGTGAAGGCACAAGTGCGTTGTCGGGATGAAATCCCGCAAGGGAGTGTGATACTTTCTTTTCAAAAAGTTCATAAATTTATGAGTTTTGTGTGATGTTTTGACTAAAGAGGGGTATATTTCATACATAATTTGGTAGAATTGATTGATTGTGTGATGCAGAAATACGTTTGAGATGTATCTTAGACCTGTGCATGTAAACAACAGACATTAGATGCACGAAAACCTAGGTTTGATCCCTCAAAACCCTTGAAAACCTGAACTTACCCCCCTGAAAATGTGGGTTTACCCCCTGAAAATCGGACTTGAACCCTTGGAGTTTAGGTCAAAACTGTAAATAAACCCATGAATTGGCGAGTTTAAGTTAATTGTGAGCAAATGCCTAATTTTCCTGACCAAAAATCCGAGGTCGGACCCTTGAAATTGGCGATTATCCTAGGCCAAACCCTAAAAACCAATTAAACTGTAAAAATCCAGTGTGAAATTGTAACCTTAGTCTAGGGAAAAATTAAAATACGCCAAAAGTAGAAATTTCATTGAGGAGGTTAGAACGTTCTAGAAGGAAGTCCTAGGGAGGGGCCTATAAATAAGTCCAAATTCATTTGTTTTTTCCCCATCTTGTGGATTGCTCTTGTGGATCGTCTCCTCCAGGTTTATGCTGTTTCTGATTATCTGAAGTAAAGAGAAGGGAGGCTACTACTGAGGATACCTGAAGCAAAGAACAGACCGAAGACCTGAAGAAAAGCCTGGACCGTGAAGACCGAAAGCGGAATCCCGAGGGCGATTTCTCGCACTGTAGCGAGGGATCTAGTATACACTAGCCGGCCCGCACTGTAGCGGCTGCTTTCATATTGTATCATCGCACCGCACTATAGCGGTTTTATTGTACCATCGGCCCGCACTGTAGCGGCATGTTTGTATCATTCATTTTATTGGAGGCTTCAGTTTCATTTTCGTTGTATCATTGGGCTTCATCTGCATTCCATGTATCACTATGGTATCCGATCGTCTCTTTCCGACGCCCACGGTCCCACGCATACGCACGCACGTCTCGACATTTCCGAGGGGCAAGGAGCCCTACGAGGATCGCGCACGCTCCAGAGAGCACAGGCGAGGCGCCCAACGCGCAGACGCCGCTCGCAGGACAGCAGGAACGGTGCACCAGTGAGGGGCCTGATCCAACCCCGGCGTCGGCTTCCTGCCACGACCTCCTTCTTCCCGACACCTAAACCCAACGTGAAGCGAGGTGGTTTCCCGGTGATCCTCTGCGTGTCACCTACTCCTTGAGAAGACAGACAGGAACCTCGGCATCGAGTCAGATATTTCCAGGTACTAGCATTTCAAGTTATTTGATTTTTTTGCATTTCTTCACATACACTGTTGAAACAGAAAGATTGTCTTGCTGCTTGAGTTTGAGCATCCATGCTTTGCATTAGTTTAGTCCATACGTGTGAGCTTTTTTTTCCCGCTTAGACTAGGGATTTACTGATTTTCTAGTTTAGAGAGAACGTTAGAAATTGAAAAGGGGAAAAATATATTGAAGTTTCTGAGATTTAAGAAAAGAAGAGATACACTTGACTTTGGCCTAGAAAAGAGCAATTAGACTGATTTTACCCTCTGGCTCGTGACTCATCAAGCTTCTTCTCTGATCTCTACTCAAAGCTTAGAGAAATAATTGAGCCACTTACGTTGGACCTTGTGTTACGTTCTAGGACAGAGCAGAGAAGAGAGATCGAGGATATATTCAAGGAGTTGGTAATAGAGAAACAAGGGGCTCGCGTAGTTCAAGCAGTATTGAGAGAAAAAGGGAAGTTTATAGGCTTGAACGTAACCGAGTACCTAGATGTTTTTGAGGAACAGGCATGGATTTATGGTCTACCCGAGGATGTGTTTACACATTACTTCACACGGGTAGTATCAGGATCTATTTTAGCCTCTATTACTGCACATATAGCAAAGTCTTGGGCCGAATTCAGAAAAGAATTGCATAAGCTGTTTTATTTAGAAGACTTTTCCCAACACAGTAGAGAAGGGTTCTTGCGGTGGATAAGCTCTCCGAAGCCCGCTGCATCCCTCACTCATCTTTTAAATGAATTCTTGAGTAGACATGCGCAGCTTCCACATGCCGATTTAGACGCATTAAAGCCTGATCTAGTTATTTCTTTCCTCAGGATCTTAAGTCCTGGAGATAGGACTGAGGTCGAAAGGAGGATTGAAGAGCCTGGGAAGAGATTTGGATTCACTGAAGATTGGGGTGTAGTGAGGAGAGAGGTAGAAGCGGTTGGCCAAATGAGGCAACGCCAAGCGGTGTCATATGATAGACCTGCAGTGGTAACACCACAAGCGCCTAGGGAAGCTCCGCTTCCAGTGATCCCGAACGTGCCTGCAACATCGGCCTTTGCTAATGTTGCATCCACGTCGCGATCACCGATGGAGCTACAACTTGAGATTCTCAGTCGGCAGATACAGAATCTTATGACAATGCAGGCATCTATGTCAAAAGAAATGGCCAGTATCCATAATAAAGTTTATTCTATGGGGTATCAAGACCCCACTCCTCCTCAGGCGAGTACGAGTTATGCAGATACATTACCGAGAGGCACTATGCCCATTCCAAATATGCAAGGCTATGTGATGCCACAACCTGCACCTCCAATGCAGCCTGTTGCCCAACAGATACCTACACCACCAGTGCAAACCACAATTCAAAGAAACACTGGACCTTTTGAGAGACGAGCGACTGGTGGGTTTGGAGGGGCTAAGAGATGCGTATGGTGTGATGCACAAGAGCATTTTTCATATGCCTGTGAAGAGCTTAAGCTAGCAAAAGAGCATCAACTGGTGATAGATATCGATAAGAAGTTATGTGACTTCAGGACCCGCCTTCCTCTACCTGTGAATTGGGGAAAGGGGGGAATGAAGAAGTTTTATGAAGAATTATCTGGCAATAATGCGAGTACATCAGCCACACGGTTAGAGGTTGTAGAGGAGGAAGATGAAAAAGTGCCTAGACCTCGACCCCAAAGAAATTATTCCATAGAGGCTTTAGTGAGGGCTAGGGATGCCATTATGCAGAAGACTACCTGGAAGTCTCTTGTTGATGAATCCTCGGTCTATTTGCACATAGCAAATGTAGAAGAAAAGAGGAAGAGAGATGAGAGTCAGGAAGAGACTGAGCCAGAAAGAAGAGTGACCAGAAAGCAAAGCCAAGAGGCCGAAGAAAAGGCTAAAGAGCCAGAAAAGAAAGTACAATTCAAAGAGCCTGTTGTTTCAAAGGAAGAGGCAAAGAAGAAAAAGATAAGAGAGGGAAAGAAGCCGGCTGGGCCAACTAAGATTCAAGAACTGACTAAAGAGAAAGAGAAAGAACCAGAACCTGTTCAAAAGAAAGATGAAATTCAAGAAAGTATTCAAGAGGCTGACAAAGAAAAGAAGAAGAAAAAGAAGAGAACTCCAAAGGCTGTATTAATTTCTGAGTTGGAAAGGAAAAATGATGCAAGAGAGATATTAAATGACATTTTACTGAAGAGCCAAGTGACCATGTCCTTGGAGCAGGTCTTCTCCATAGCAAAGCCTGAGTTCAAGGACAGTTTTAAAAAGCTGGTTAAGAGAAAGAGGTTTCCACTACCTGAAGATGTAGAGATGGAAGAAGCACCTGAAGATATTCAAGTGACAAATGAAGCAGTTACATTGAGTGACACATCTGATGATGATGATGATGAGATTGCTAGATGCCATAAGAATTCTCTAGGTCCTATAATACCTGATGATGAGGTGAGAAAGACAGATGGTGAGTTTAGCAGGACATTTTGGGCAAGAGGAACTCCAGAGATGAAGATTGACTCAGGCCTTGATTGACTCAAGATCAGAGATAAATGTGATTTCTAAGAAGCTCTATGATAAGTTTAGGTGGCCGATTGATAAAGATCATGGATGGAGGATGAGGACAGCGGATAATGGTTCGGGAGCACTGCTTGGGGCATGTGCCTTTGTGCCTGTGACCATAGGAGGGATTTTTGAGGAATTTCACTTCTTCGTCTAGGACCATTGTTCATATGAGGCTATCCTTGGGTAGCCCTTTATATCTGAAGTGCGGATGGAGACTAAGGTCATGGATGATGGATCTGCTTATGTGAGAATCCGATCTAGATCAGGTCTTCATTCTTTGCAAGTGATGACAGTATGCCCAAATCACTCCAGGAATAGAAAGAATATAAGAAAGAAACCTATTAATTCACATGACCATGATGAGTGTATGCCTGTTGGAGAGTATGGAGCTTCTGCTGATCAAAATTTCTGTTAGGATCCACTGTTGAGCGAGACAACAGTGGGAGTTGGTTTGATGTCTCGCATGACTTTGTACATAGTTTTGAAAGTTTTTCTATTTATTCATCTGCATTCAAGTTGCTATGCTTACAGAAAGAAAATGTTTCAAATAAATTCAGAAAAGTTCATGAGAGACACTATAAGCATTTAGGAATGATGTTACCTGATGAGAAGATTGAAGATGTGATCCAGTTGGAGAGAAGTTCGACTACTCTGGAAGAGCTTGAGTAGGCATTTGAGAGAAATGAGAAATCAGAAATGATTATGCTCAGTTCTATCAAAGAGTATGAGATGATTGAGGAGTTTATGAGAGAGCATGAAGTAAATGTAAATACAAAGTATAAGACTATGGATACGAAAGTGAAGCCTATAGCTCAGCCATTGCCAGAAGATAGTCATGAGAAATATCTGCGAGTGTCATGTGACCCAATGCTGAGACGACGAGAGCTCATAGGTGATGGGGGAAGTATCTCAACCCCTAAGCAACGACGAAGCGTGAATGACCTCCACAGGTATCCTTCTTTGACCTCTGCACACCAAAAGTGCTCTTACTCAGAGCTTATGCAAAGAACTCTAGGGACCTTTTGTAGACATCTAGTAGACACCAAGAGCTTTCCAACAAGACAAATTTTACTTCAAATGGATGCTTACACAAAGAGAAACAATGTCTACAACATGAGCTAGTTGAATGCTCACAACTGCTAGTCAAGCAGAGACCTCACTTCACTCCAGCAAGCTTTTCTCAAAGATTATACAGAGAATGAATCTCAAACTTGGGTCAACTTTAGACCACTCTAATAGCTACCCAATGACACCAAAATCATAGAAAATGGATAAATACAGAAGGAGAACCAGCCCTTACAACAGAGAGCAAAAATATTTCCAACAGAGCCTACACACAGAGAGAGATATCAATCACACAAATTCACTAAAATGAATGTTGCTCCCAGATTACTCATAGAATGCTCTAGAACATTTGTGAGCATACCCTAGACTCTAATAGCTATCCAATGAGACAAGAATTACATCAAATGGATACAATATGAGGGAGAACCAATGCTAACAACTCAGGGGTAGAGAGTTGCAACACTGCCTGCGCACACACATAGATATGCCTACTAAAAGAAAACAAACAAGCAAGCAAAGGGATAGCTTAAGCAAGGGGCTTGCTTATCACAACTCCAGAACTTAGTGCTTACTTCACATGAGCTAAAACTCCAGGAAGATGGCCCAAAAGAAGTCGGGATACATGCTCCTTGTATAGTGAGAAGTGTGCCCCTAAAATCTAGGAACTACCTTTCCAAATCAGCCTCCTAACTTGGAGGAATTAGTTGAGATAACTTGGGGAGTGGTTGAGTGACTTTTCTTGATGGAATCTCGTGGCGTTTGGCTTCCTTTGATTGCTCCACATGTCCATAAAAGATTCCTCACGAATTTGTAGCTTGAAGCTTGACTTTTAACACTCCCCCTCAAGCTTCAATTCTTCGTCCTCATCCAAGCTCCTTCATGTCGATGCATTGCTTGAATTTTGAAATCTTCATCCCATCCAAAGCCTTTGTAAACATGTCGGCAACTTGGTCCTTGGTACCAATATGATGTACAGAAACTTCCTTGGATATCACCTTTTCCCTTATGAAGTGATAGTGCACTTCAATATGCTTGGTTCTAGCATGATAGACAGGATTTGATGCTGAATGAATGCTACTCATGTTGTCACAAAAAATTGGGTATGTGTCAACCTGCAAATTAAGCTCCATAAATAACTTCTTAATCCACATTAGCTCACATCTGACTTGAGCCAAAGCTCTATACTCAGCCTCGGTGGAAGATAATGCCACCGTGGGTTGCTTCTTTGAAATCCATGAGATGATCTTGCTACCTAGCATGACTAGGTAACCACTTGTACTTCTTCTATCCTCCTTGGAACCGGCCCAATCCGCATCAGAATAAGCTTTGACCTGCATATCATCATCAAATGAATAGAAGAATCCTTCATTTATAGTGGCCTTGAGATATCGTAACATTCTTCTTGCAGCTTGCAAGTGTGTAGTCCTTGGACTATGCATAAATTGTGATAACACTCCAACTCCATATGCTATGTCAGGCCTAGTTATTGTGGCATAATTGAAAGAGCCTACAATAGATCAATACAAAGTTACATCCTCTAATGGCTCTCCATCAATGGAGCTTAGCTTTACATTAACTTCCATGGGATTTGAAATAGGCTTGCAATGTAGCATCCCAAACCTCTCAAGTAGGTCTAGAATATACTTCCTTTGTATGAGCATAATACCTTGTTCTTTGTATACAACTTCAATGCCAAGAAAATACCTAAGATATCCAAGATCAGATATCCTAAACTCCTTTCCAAGCTTTGCCTTGATCTCCTCAATGCCCTTTGTATCATTACCTGTAATGATAAGATCATCTACATACACACACATGTAGACTACAAGTTCTCCTCTTTGTTTGATGAAGAGAGATGGATCCGCCTTGCATTGATTGTAACCACATTTGATCAAATAGTCCACCAACCTTTGGTTCCAAGCCCTTGGAGCTTGCTTTAGGCCATGAAGTGCCTTTTTCAACCTACAAACATGATGTGGAAACTCTTTATGAACAAAACCTAGTGGTTGCTCCATGTATACCTCTTCTTCCAAGTCTCCATTGAGAAAGGCATTCTTGATATCCAATTGGAAAAGCTTCCATCCTTTGCTAGCAGCCATTGCAATGAGTGTCCTAATGGTGCTCATCTTTGCCACGGGGCTGAATGTCTCTTCAAAGTCCACTCCATAGGTTTGTGCAAAACCCTTGGCCACCAATCTTGCTTTGAACCTAGAAATAGATCCATCTAAATTCCTCTTTACTTTATACACCCACTTATTACCTATTACCTTCATGTTCTCCTTCTTGGGCACTAGAGTCCATGTTTGATTTTCCTCAAGTGCGTTGATCTCTTCTTGCATTGCCTCTTTCCATTCGATGTACCTGCTTGCATCTTCATAGCAATCGGGCTCATGATCTTCTACTACTTTGTTCATATATGCATAATGTGTAGCCATGTATGAATCACAAGTAAACCTTTGAGTTGGATACTTAACTCTAGAAGACTTCCTTTCTTCACCTTTTGGAGGAATGAACCTCCTTTGCCTTGGGAACTTGATCTCTTTCTTTGACGTGGCTTCTTTCTCCATCATGTGTCCTTCATCATCTTCAACTTCATTACCTTCTTCATCCAACTCCACCAATGTTGCTTTGCCTTTTTTGATTGATTGTGCTTCATAGCTTGATGAAGATCTCCCCCTCCATGGTGAGTTCATGCTTCAATTATCTTCATTGATGGAACACCTTGGGCCGCTTAGCTCTAGGTCGATTTGTTCTTCATCATGTCCATGCTTTTCTTCTTCATAGTCTTGCATACAATCATACTTCTTATACCAAGGGAGTAGCTCATCAAATGCTACATCCCTTGATATCCTCAAGTCCTTTGTGTTTGGGTTGAAGCACCTGTAACCTTTATGATCATTTGAATATCCTAGAAACACACACTTTTCTGCCTTTGGTTGTAGCTTGTGCCTCAATTCACTTGGCACATGTACATAACAAGTACATCCAAATATCTTCAAGTGGGAAAGATCAGGTTTCTTACCATAATAGGCTTGATATGGTGTCAAGCCATGGATCCCTGAGGTAGGAGCCCTATTCATAAGATACACGGCGGTATTTGCTACATCACTCCAAAACATGTTAGGTACATTCATCTCATTAAGCATTGCTCTAGCGATCTCAGCAATGTATCTATTCTTTCTCTCTGCTACTCCATTTTGTTGGGGTGTGTACCTGCATGTTACTTGCCTCTTGATGCCTTGATCCATTAAAAAATTAGAAAACTCATTGGAGAAATATTCTCCCCCTCCATCGGACCTTAGCTTCTTGATATATGTACCTGTTTCTTTTTCTACCATTGCCTTGAATGCTTTGAAACATGTAAACACATCTGATTTGTTTTTTATGAAATAAACCCAAACCATCCTTGTGCAATCATCCATAAAAGTGACAAAGTACTTGTTACCTCCAATGGATTGCTCTTTGGTTGGCCCCCACACATCTGTATGTATCAACTCCAATGGATGTTGGCTTATGTAGCCACTCTTCTTGAATGGAAGTCTCGCTTGCTTCCCTAGTTGAAAAGATTCACATAAATGCTTCATACCTTGTCCTTAGAAGTTGGGAAGACCTTCAACCAGCCTCTTGAATTGCATTTCCTTCATTCTTTGTATGTTGATGTGACCTATCCTCTTGTGCCACAAGTCCAACTCCGAAATCCTCTTGTTTCCATATGTGAAGTAGACATGTTGAGTGGAATGAGAATTTACCTCCAAAGTGAAGAGTCTCCCTTGCTTCTTTCCTCTTGCTATGACCTTGTAACCTTGCTTAGGGTTCTCCACAAAGCATCCACCTTTGTTGAACCTTACTTGATAGCCTCTTTCAACCATTTGCCCAACGGACACCAAGTTCTTTGTGATGGTAGGTACATGCAAGACATCCTTGAGACATCTTCCTTCCTCCTTGTCATCCAAAGCTACATCTCCAACATGGGAGATTTCATGGGTTGTATCATCACCTGTTTCTACATGTCCTTTACCTTTGGGAGCATGTAGATTAGTAAACCAAGAAGAATTGCAACTCATATGGTTGCTACATCCACTATCAATATACCAAGTGTTATCTACTTTGCTTGAATTCCCATTCATGTGCATCATCAAGAGATTGTCATTTTCTGAACTTGTAGAAGCATAATTACCTTGGCCTTTGTATGAAGAACCTTGATTATAGCTCCTTTGGTTTCCTCCTTGGTAGCAATCTCTAGCATAGTGGCCAAACTTGCCACATATGTAACATCCTTCGCCATCTTGATTCCTGTTTTGTTGATGTCGTCCTCCTCTTCCTCTTGTTCTTCCTCTCCCTCTTTGTGATGAGGTGCCTTGGTCATGTCCTTGATTGCCTAAGTGGCCTTGCCTTCCTCCAAACCTTCCTTTGCCCCTTCCTTGTCCTCATCTTCCTTTGCCCCTTTGATTACCTACATAGAAAACTTGTGAAACCTTGCTTTTAGTTGAACTTCCACCTATGTTCATTTCTTCGGTGACCATGAGAGCAACCAATTGCTCAAGATCGGGAAGATTATCCATTACATATACTGAAGTGGTAAAGGGTTTCCACTTCTCATCATCTCTCAAACCATTGAGAGTATAAGCCACAAGATCGTCATCGTCTACGTGGCTTCCAATGGATCCCAATGCATCTGATAACTCCTTGACCTTAAGTATGTAGTCATTTATGCTACTCCCTCAGCTCTTCCTAAGGTTGTTGAGCTCATTGTTGAGTTGGATTTTCCTTGCTTTGGTGCTTGTTGAATAAAGCCTTTCAAGTGTCTCCCATACCTTCATGCTTGAATGCAAGTCTTGGATATGGCCGATCATGCTATTGCTAATGTGTTGGGAAAGGATAAAGATAACCCTCTTGTCTATTTCATTCCATTCCCTAAAGGCCCTTCTCTGGTCATTGGTTGGATTCTCATCCAACCTAGGTCTTGGTTCACTTCCACTAATCAACCCCCAAAGGCCCTTGCCCATAAGATAGTTGGAGACCCTAAATCTCCATGGTTGATAGTTCCCTTTGTCTAGCTTTTCAATTTGAGTGTTGAAGTCTCCCATATCTAGTCTTTGATACTTGACCTAGCCCTTGGATAATGCTCCAATGTGTGTAAAATGAAAATGAGGCTCTGAGGTTACCTCAATCCAAACCTTTCCTTAGATGGACACCTTGTGCTCTTGAAACTTTGAGTAGAATAGCTCCCCCTTGATGTGAGCTACCTCCAAGAAGCTTTTGTTGATGCAAATCTTCAACCACCAACTCCAAGAGGTCTTCTTGCTTGTATGTGATGCCTCCAAGATTCCCAAATGCTCTGATACCACTGATGGAGGAAGTATCTCAACCCCTAAGCAACGACAAAGCGCGAATGACCTCCACAGGTATCCTTCTTTGACCTCTGCACACCAAAAGTGCTCTTACTCAGAGCTTATGCAAAGCACTCCAGTGAGCTTTTGTAGACCTGTAGTAGACACCAAGATCTTTCCAACAAGACAAATTTTACTTCAAATGGATGCTTACACAAAGAGAAACAATGTCTACAACATGAGCTAGTTGAATGCTCACAACTGCTAGTCAAGCAGAGACCTCACTTCACTCCAGCAAGCTTTTCTCAAAGATTATACAGAGAATGAATCTCAAACTTGGGTCAACTTTAGACCACTCTAATAGCTACCCAATGACACCAAAATCATAGAAAATGGATAAATAGAGAAGGAGAACCAGCCCTTACAACAGAGAGAAAAAATATTTCCAACAGAGCCTACACACAGAGAGAGATATCAATCACACAACTTCACTAAAATGAATGTTGCTCTTAGATTACTCAGAGAATGCTCCAGAGAATTTGTGAGCATAAAATAGACTCTAATAGCTATCCAATGAGACAAGAGTTACATCAAATGGATACAATACGAGGGAGAACCAATGCTAACAACTCAGGGGTAGAGAGTTGCAACACTGCCTGCGCACACACATAGATATGCCTACTAAAAGAAAACAAACAAGCAAGCAAGGGGATAGATTAAGCAAGGGTCTTGCTTATCACAACTCCAGCACTTAGTGCTCACTTTACATGAGCTAAAACTCCAAGAAGATGGCCAAAAGAAGTCGGGATACATGCTCCTTTTATAGTGAGAAGTGTGCCCCTAAAATCTAGGAACTACCTTTCCAAATCAGCCTCCTAACTTGGAGGAATTAGTTGAGATGACTTGGGGAGTGGTTGAGTGACTTTTCTTGATGGAATCTCGTGGCTTTTGGCTTCCTTTGATTGCTCCACATGTCCATAAAAGATTCCCCACGAATTTGTAGCTTGAAGCTTGACTTTTAACAATAGGGCACCATTTTACTGATGAGACTATTAAAGAGATCAAGTTTGGAGAGAAACCATTCCTGAGAGAAGAAGAGAAACAAAAGTTTATTGCAGTCATCAAGAAACACGAAAAAGCATTTGCACTTTTTTCCCATGAGATAGGGTGTGCAGACCCGAAACAAGTACCTCCTATGATTATCTTTACAGTACCACATATACCATGGAATATCCGGCCTATACTAGTCCCAAAGGCTCACTTACCTGAGCTGATGAGGCTGCTAAAGGAAAAGATTTCCATGCGGATATTGGAACCCTCGTCGGCTCCATATTCGAATAGGTGGTTTACAGTGCCAAAGAAAAATGGGAAGCTTCGTTTCATTCAGGATTTGCAGCCTGTGAATAAAGTCACAATTAGAAATGTAGGGACAGGACCCATAGTGGATGAGTTTGCTGAAGCGTTTACTGGGCATTCTATCTACTCTATGGGTGATCTGTATTCAGGTTATGACCAGTTTCACTTGGCTATGGAGAGTAGAGACATTATGACCGTGAGGACTCCACTGGGCCTTGTACGCATGTGTACTTTGCCGCAGGGAGCGACGAATTCTGTGGCTCACATGATGAATGCCATGAATCTGGTTTTACGAGACTTTATACCATCAGTGACTATGCCATTCATTGATGATGTTCCGATAAAGGGATGTGAGGAAAGAGTGAAAGATGTCAGTTTAGATGCTTCAGGATGCAGAAAGTTTGTGAGTGACCATATTTCAGACTGTGAGAAGATCTTTGAGAGGTTTGAAGATGTGGGGCTAACACTTTCTTTAGAGAAATCGGTTTTTGGCGTTGATGAGGTCCTCATTGTAGGACATCTGTGTGGACATTATGGCCGCAAGCCGTACCCGCAGAAAGTTGAGGCCATTAGCAAGATCTCTGAGGTGTGTCGTAATGTTAGTGAGGTGAGAAGGTTTCTAGGAGCCTGTGTATTCTATGTGATATGGATTCCTCACTTTGCTCACGTTGCGAACCCCTTATATGATCTCCTGAGAAAGAGAAAGAAGTTTGTATGGATAGAGAAACAGTCGAGAGCTATGCGTAAATTGAAGCAGCTGCTAATTGAAGCTCCGATTCTGAAGCGTGTTGACTATTCAGGTCAGAGATCTATCATTTTGACCGTTGATACCAGTCCTATTGGCATAGGCTGGGTCATAGGGCAAGATGATGATGAGGGGCAGAGATATGCAGTGCGCTTTGGTGCTAAGATCCTACATGATACCCAAAGAAAATATCCTTAGATTAAGAGAGAGCTATGGGGATTAGTGACTGCTTTAAAGAGCGATAAAGAGTATTTCATTGGGGTAAATGTGTTAGTTGAGACTGATTGTCTTCCATTGATTGGCATGATTGCAAATTGTTCATCTCCGGATATTGCTATGCTTAGATGGATCTCTTATATAAAGTTTACAAATCCTGCATTTGTACACATAGCTGGGAAGTTGAATACAGTTGTTGATATGCTTTCAAGCGCGAAATTTGATGATGAGTCTGATGATGATGATGATGAGGTAGAGAGAGATACACATATGATGAGATATGATCCATTGGTGTATGTATATGAGCAGTTCCGAGAGAGTGAGTATGATGGCGAGTGGAGAGATATAGGAAGATATCTGAGTACTCTGAAACCTTCCCCAAGCTGGTCCACAAATAAGTGTAGATCCATCAGGAAGAATTCTTACAACTTTTTCTTGAAGGACGGGCTTATTTGACGACACGCTAAAGGCAAGGTCAAGTGTCCACAGAGAGTATTGAGTTCGAGGAGTCTTCAGAGAAAAGTTATGAGAGAGATGCATGAGACCTTATGGGCAGGTCACAAAGGATTTTATGCTACATATGAGAAGACTAGGGAAGCTTACTGGTGGCCAGGGATTTATGTCAGTGTGAGAGATTTTGTAGACACTTGTGCTACATGCCAGGTGCATTCATCAATTAGGCACAGAGACCCGTTACATCCGACTTACCCTCCCTGTATCCATTACAAGTAGGTGGTCGACCTTGTAACCATGCCCAAAGGGATAGATAAGATGAGATGCATTGTACTTGCCAGAGAGGACTTCACCAACCATGTGGAAGGTCGAGCTCTTTGTACGAAGACTACTTATAATGTATGCAAATTCCTTTTAGAAGAAGTGAGCTCGAGATTTGGATACGTTGAGAAAGTGGTTGCGGACAGGGGAGAGTTAGATGCGAGAGAGGCAAAAGACTTCTTTGATCGTCATGGAATTCGATTGTCTCTCACCACTGCCTATAACCCAGAGGCAAATGGGAAGATCGAGAGAGGTCACCCTTCCATTGTGAAGGCGATCTCTAAGGCTTGCAACGATGACATCAAGCAATGGCCTAGGTTTCTTCCGTTCGCGTTATGGGCTGATAGGATGACTTACACTCGGTCCACAGGTTTCATGCCTGCTAAATTGATGTATTGTCAGAAGCCAATCTTCCCCATCCAGACTCAGATAGTGACATGGTTGACGCTCCCATGGAATGATGGTATGACAAGAGAAGAGTTATTATCATTGAGAATAAAGCAGTTAGAACAAGGAAATGAAAAGTTGAAAGAAGCAGTCCAAAAGTTAAAGGAGTCAAGGCTAAAGAATAAGATCTATTTTGACAAAACCCATCGACTCAGACCACGTAGGATTGAGGTAGATGATTGGGTGTTGGTGTACAACAGTACATTTGATACTCAGTACGATGCTAAGAAGAAATTAACCAAACGATGGTGGGCCGTATGTGGTTACGTCTGTGTTTGAAAATGGTACGTATGCACTTCGTGAGTTAGACAGTACTCCTTTGAGATCTTTGATTGCAGGAAAGAGGATAAAATTATTCAAGAAAAGAAATGAAGCGGATTATGAGATTGAGCAAGAACTTCTGGAGGATGCTGATGACACTGAGATTAATGCTGATGAAGAATGATAAACCATGGAATTAAAGAAAAGCTAGATCAAAATGAAGAAAAATGGCCAGGTGAAACGTTTCTGATTTGAGATGTGTTTTCTTTCTGATAGAGCATATGCATTGCATTGATGTGTGTGATAAAGATATGTATGAGTTTATGAAAATCATGTAGAATGAAGATAACAAAGATATATTATGGGTTTGCATGAAGCATGAATGACTAGGAAATTATATGAGTGAGATCAGTTAGCAGACTAGAGACTTTTGGGAGTGAAAGCTTGGGGATGTGATGGCATGCTTAGACCGAGTGCATGTATGTACTGATTGATTTGAACACTTAGTGAGTGGGAAACTTTGGATCTTACTATTTGTTTCTTATGAGATCTTACCTCCATATGCATCGTGATATAAAGAAACATTCATACTCATGCCAGTTGTAAATGTGCGTGTATGTCATTGGTGCGCTACGATGGGCTAGTAGGCGGGTGGAACCACCTTGGTCGGGTGATCAAGGCCACGAGCCGTAGCTAGTTTCGTCATAGGCCTAACCTATCTGTTGTCATGCGCCTGTATGGGTCGGTAGGCGGGTGGAGTCACTCTGATCGGATGGTCAGAGCCACGAGCTGACATCGATTTCATGCAGGGCTGACGTTCTGTATGTCGTGCGCTATGTCGGGTCGGCAGACAGGTGGAAAAAACTTGGCCGGGCGGACAAGTCCATGAGTCGCACCCGATTTCGACATAGGCCGATTTGTGAAAAATAAAAGATAAAAAGAAATGCTGAGCTGAGATGAAGAGGAAAAGAAAAAGAAAAAGAAAAATGAAAAAGAAAAAGAAAAAGAAAGAGAGATCTAATGGGGAGTTGGACAAGTCGGAAATAAATAGTGGGAATCGAGGTATATTCTACAAGCTGAGTTAGTAGAAACATATGTATATGCTAGTACTTAGAATTGTTGGCGATAACTTTCGCTCAGATATCACCGATGATGGTCGTCGCGGCAAGGCTTGAACCTTGTCAGGCCTGCGGAAATTGCCACGCCGCCAAATAGAGAACTAAGCTAAAGTGATATAGAAACCCTCTGTTATCAACAGTAGCTTAGCAGGATTACTGTCGCTTAACTGTGTTAAACTGCGACTTAAATTCCACCGGAATTTTATCGGACTGTCACTGGGACGACACTGAAATTGTACCAGAATGAACTTCAATAATAACTTCAAGTGAGTATACAAGAAGTAAGGAAGTGGTACGTGAACTTTCTTCACTGACTAAACTCTTTCTGGAGTTTAAAGAAAAAACTTCACCAGTTCAAATGGCCTCTTTCCGGTCAGACTTTGTACTGTGTATAGATATCTTTTTCACCGGAAACTTTGATCAACTGAAAGTAGAGATGTCTAGCTACAAGATGAGCTATCTCTCATACAAAACTTCAAATTCTACTGTGAGATATACTTCGCTGTTCTACCGGAAAATTACTCGTTTACTGTAAGAACTGTAACTGACCAAAAATGCATTTACTGAGAAAACGTTAAATGTTGACTAACTTTAACTGTAACATAAACATACTCTGTTTCTTCCATATACAAACAGTACAAACAAACGTCCACATGAACATGTGTTTTCTATTAGAGAAGATGTGTACAAGTGAGCTTGGCCTCTTCTTGCTCAAGCTACAAAAACTCTCCTATACTGAGTAGTTTCTTATTACCATCTCTCTCAGATGAATACTCGATATCTCAGGCTTCTGTTATTCATCTATACATACGCGATCTCTGGCGTCTTCTTCTACATACGCTATCTCTGGCGTCTTCTTCTACATACGCTATCTCTGGCGTCTTCTTCGTAACAAAAACTCTCAGTCTCTCATTCTATTCACCATCTCTTCGGGGGTTTTTCTTCTTCTAATGCTTGGTGTATATATACACTTTTTCGGCGCTCTTCCACGCTCCTATTCTTTAATGTGAGCGTTATGCGCACACCGCGGTTTATTGCTCTGTTGCTCTGTTACTCTGTTAATGCGCTCACCGCGTACTGACAATGCACACTGTACACCTGAAGGCTTTGATTTCCTGAAGAGTCCGCCTTCTCCTTCTTTTCCTCCTTTTTTTTTATGTCCGTTTGTCAAATTTGTGAGTGATTCCTCAACAGCTCCCCCTCAATCACTAATTTGACCTCTTCCGGTCTTTCATATATCTTTTTTTCTTTTATACCTACCATTTCTTTGAATCTACTTGTCTTTGTTCCATCCAAGCTTTTTGTCAAGATATCTGCTATCTGATCTTTCGTAGGAGTGTAGACGATTTCTATCTCCTTCTCCATTACCTTTTCCCTCAGGAAATGATACTGAATCTCTATGTGTTTTGTTCTTGCGTGAAACACCGGATTCGCTGCAAGATATAGAGAGCTTATATTGTCTCCATGTATAATTGGTATACCTTGATCAATACCCATGCTTTTGAGCAAGGTCTGCATCCATATTACTTCCTTTGCTGCCTCTACGAGTCCTTTGTATTCGGCCTCTGTGGATGATAACGCTACTGTATGTTGTTTCTTTGAGCACCAACTTACTAGCTTATCTCCTAGGTATATCATATACCCATGTGTCGATCTTCTGTCATCTTGACTTCCTGCCCAGTCTGAGTCGCTGAATGCTTTCAGCTTTATGTCTGATGTAAAAGGATAATATAATCCTTCCTTTATAGTTCTTTTGATATATCTAAGAACTCTTTGTCCTGCAACCCAATGTTGATCTGTCGGACAATGCATAAACTGTGAAAGAACTCCCACCGGATAGCTGAGATCCGGTCTTGTTAGCGTAGCGTAAATTAAGCTTCCTACTAACGACTGATACTTCTTCATATCTTTGAACTCTGTACCATCATATTTGCTGAGTTTATGATTTACTTCAAGTGGTGTTGAAGTTTCTCTGCAATTCTCCATATTAAACTTCTTTAGTAAGTTTAGGAGATACCTTTCCTGTGACACATATACACCATGATCTGTGTATGTGATTTCCATTCCTAGAAAGTATGATAACTTTCCCAGGTCACTGATTTTGAATTCCTTTTCGAGCAGTTTCTTCACCTCTCGGATTCCTTCATCTAAGGTTCCTGTAATTATTATGTCATCTACATAGATACAAATGTAGATCATTCCTTCTTTTGTTCTTTTGATGAGTAGACTTGTATCGGCTTTCGAACTTTGGTATCCAAGTTCATTGAGATACTTCAAAAGTCTGTAGTTCCAAGCTCTTGGAGCTTGCTTCAGTCCATAAAGTGCTTTCTTTAATCTGCAAACAAAGTTTGGGTATTTGGAACTTACAAACCCTTCCGGTTGTTCCATATAGACTTCATCTGATATATATCCATTCAAAAATGTGTTCTTTATATCTAGCTGAGTTAGCTTCCATCCTTTTGATGCTGCTATAGCAATCACTGTCCTTATAGTTGACATCTTTGCCACCGGACTAAACGTCTCTTCATAGTCTATGCCATGCATCTGAGCATAGCCCTTGATAACTAGTCTCGCTTTATGTCTGGCTATCCTTCCATCTGCAAGTTTCTTAACTTTGAAAACCCATTTATTTCCGATCACATTCTTACCATTTGGTTTAGGAACAAGCTCCCATGTCTTGTTCTCTTCCAGTGCGCTGAATTCTTCTTCCATTGCTTCTTGCCATTGCTTCTTGCTTTTAGCTTCATCATAGCTCTGAGGTTCATCATCATCTTTGACCATATATGCAAAATCTTTCTGAGTTATATACGATGTATCATACGAGTACCTTTCGGGTTGTCTTCTTACTCTGTTTGACCTTCTTAGCTCATATTCTTCGTGTGTATCTGAATACACGTCTTCATCTTCGTTTCTCATACCTGATCTGCTCCTGGACGTACTCGCCTACATATGATCTTCATCTCTGTTTACCTGCACAATTGATTTCCCTTTCTCTTCCCTTTTTATCTCTTCTTCAAATTCTTCAGCTGTATGACTCTGATCTGCATACCAGCTTTTCTGTTCATCAAACATTACATCTCTGGAAACAGTAAATTGTTTGGTTAGAGGACTCCATAACCTGTAACCCATCTGCTTTTCATCATATCCGATGAACACATATTTCTCTGCTTTTGGTTCAAGCTTATGTCTGAGTTGAGACGGTACATAAGCGTATGCTAGTGATCCAAACACTTTACAATGATCAAGTGTTGGCTTCTTTCCCCACCAGGCTTCATAAGGAATCATTCCTTCTAATGCTGTACATGGTAATCTGTTTACCAAGTATGTAGCTGTATTTACGGCTTCAGCCCAAAGATAATCAGGACAATTCTTTTCTTTCAGCATAGCTCGTGCAAACTCGACTAGAGTTCGGTTCCTTCTTTTTGCTACACCGTTTTGTTGTGGTGTATATCTGCAGGTTATTTCTCTCTTAATTCCTGTATTCCAAAGATAGTCATTGAATTCTCGGGAGAAGTATTCTCCACCTCCATCAGACCTCAGTCTTTTAAGCTTTTGACCTGTGAGTCTTTCAGCATATGCATGAAAATGTCTGAAGGCTCCAAACACTTCTGACTTTTCCTTCAAAACATAAAGAGTTATCCATCTTGTTGCATCATCAATGAATAAGACATAGTACCTCGATCCGCTGATTGATCCTTCTTTTGTTGCTCCCCATACATCTGTATGTATGAGTTCTAGCACACCGTCATGTTTGAATCCTTTCTTCTGGAAAGGTAACCTGTGGGCTTTTCCCATCTGACAAGCTTCACATTTGTGAATCATATGTTGGTTCTGTACGTTCGGTAATCCCAGTACAGACCCATTCGCTATCATAGCTTTGATTCCTTTTTCATTGAAATGACCTAATCTCTTGTGCCAGAGGTCAAGTTCTGTAATCACCTTTTCATCATGTGTGAGCAAGGCTTGGCCAATGTTCCCTTGTACTCTTAAGGTAAAGAGTCTTCCTTCTTTCTTTCCAGAAATGATATGGTTATATCCATTCTCGGGATCTTCTACAAATACACCTTTATTTGTAAATCTGACCTGAAAACCTTTCTCAACTATCTGTCCCACACTGATCAAATTTTTCGGTATTGTCGGAACATACAAAACATTAGTTAGCAAATCTGCTCCACTCTTGCATTTCACTTTTCCAATTGAATGTACGCTATGTCTCGTATTGTCACCTGTTTGAACAGTGTGACTAGAACTACCCTTTTTTAGTTCTGACATTAGTTCTATATTTCCTGACAAGTGATTAGAACATCCAGAGTCAATGTAAAATACCTTTAGATCTTCGTTATCAGATGTGCTGATTGAGTTCATCATCAATGATGTATGACTTTCATTCTGCGTGTCATTTGCATAGTTGTTGTAGGTGGTGTTGTAGGATTGATTCTGTCCCCAACTTCTCGTTCCACCTCTACCGTAGCCTCCTCTTTGGTTTTGTCTTCCTCTTTGAAAATTATTCTGATATCTTTCGCTTTTGCCTCTGCTATTACTGTTCTGATTTTGATTTGATCCCTGTTGGCTGTGCCAACAGTCATGCACCAGATGATTACTTAGTCCACAAATCCAGCAAGCTTTCTTGTTGGTATTCTGGCTACTTCTTCCTCTTCCAAAACCTCTTGCTCTTCCTCTACCAGTGCCTTTACCTCTTGTGTAATAGGCCTGAGAACTTGACTCTTCTTCGTCTTTTGACTTACCTTTGTCTTTCTTCTTGTTCTTCATGTACATTGCAGAGCTTTGTCCTTTATCTGCATCTCCCTTCAGATCTCGCTCATATGTGAGCATCAAACCAAGCAACTGATTTAAATCTGGTACAAAATGATTTAAAGAAAGTTCAGTTGATAGTACGAAAGGTTTCCACCTTTCATCTCCTCTCAAACCTGTTAACAGTTGTGCTATCAATCTGTGATCTTTGACATCTTCATTTATGGATCCAAGACTATCTGCTAGATCCTTCATTTTAGTGACATAATCACTAATGCTTTGACTCAGCTTCTTTTTGAAGGTTGTGAACTCGGACCATAAGCTAGCCTTTCTAGCTTTCGTAGTATTCTGGAAGTGGTCTTCCAATGCGCTCCATATGTCCTCTGCTTTCTCCAGACCTCTAATGTGCGGTAGTAGATGATCTGAAACAGTATTGTAGATGTAGGCTCTTGCCGTTGCATCTTTCTTCTGCCACAGCTTCAAAGCTTCTAACTCTTCCTTTTCTGGTTGGCTATCATCTTCGAAGGTCGGCTTCTTTTCTTCTCCGGTCACATACATCATTAAGTCCTTACTCATAAGTAAGGCTTCCATGCGCATTACCCATGCGGGATAATTATCTCTGTCCAGCTTCTCAATTTGGACATGATCTGCCATGATTTTCTTGTTTGCTTTAGGTTGCCTTTGAGAGTTTTTCGGCTTGATGCCGCTCGTGGGACTAACCAGCTCTGATAGATATGCCGGCTCTGATACCTATTGTTGCGGATGTGTGGTATACTTCCTTTGCTCTGATACCAATTGTTGGCGATAACTTTCGCTCAGATATCACCGATGATGGTCGTCGCGGCAAGGCTTGAACCTTGTCAGGCCTGCGGAAATTGCCACGCCGCCAAATAGAGAACTAAGCTAAAGTGATATAGAAACCCTCTGTTATCAACAGTAGCTTAGCAGGATTACTGTCGCTTAACTGTGTTAAACTGCGACTTAAATTCCACCGGAATTTTACCGGACTGTCACTGGGACGACACCGAAATTGTACCGGAATGAACTTCAATAATAACTTCAAGTGAGTATACAAGAAGTAAGGAAGTGGTACGTGAACTTCCTTCACTGACTAAACTCTTTCTGGAGTTTAAAGAAAAAACTTCACCAGTTCAAATGGCCTCTTTCCGGTCAGACTTTGTACTGTGTATAGATATCTTTTTCACCGGAAACTTTGATCAACTGAAAGTAGAGATGTCTAGCTACAAGATGAGCTATCTCTCATACAAAACTTCGAATTCTACTGCGAGATATACTTCACTGTTCTACCGGAAAATTACTTGTTTACTGTAAGAACTGTAACTGACCGAAAATGCATTTACTGAGAAAACGTTAAATGTTGACTAACTTTAACTGTAACATAAACATACTCTGTTTCTTCCATATACAAACAGTACAAACAAACGTCCACATGAACATGTGTTTTCTATTAGAGAAGATGTGTACAAGTGAGCTTGGCCTCTTCTTGCTCAAGCTACAGAAACTCTCCTATACTGAGTAGTTTCTTATTACCATCTCTCTCAGATGAATACTCGATATCTCAGGCTTCTGTTATTCATCTATACATACGCGATCTCTGGCGTCTTCTTCTACATACGCTATCTCTGGCGTCTTCTTCTACATACGCTATCTCTGGCGTCTTCTTCGTAACAAAAACTCTCAGTCTCTCATTCTATTCACCATCTCTTCGGGGGTTTTTCTTCTTCTAATGCTTGGTGTATATATACACTTTTTCGGCGCTCTTCCACGCTCCTATTCTTTAATGTGAGCGTTATGCGCACACCGCGGTTTATTGCTCTGTTGCTCTGTTACTCTGTTAATGCGCTCACCGCGTACTGACAATGCACACTGTACACCTGAAGGCTTTGATTTCCTGAAGATTCCGCCTTCTCCTTCTTTTCCTCCTTTTTTTTAATGTCCATTTGTCAAATTTGTGAGTGATTCCTCAACAAGAATGAGCAGTTGGATCTGAACCAGTTGAACAATCAGAAGATCTAGAAAGCCAACGATTTATTCATGTGATTACTTGTTAGATTGCAGACGCAGAAACATAGTATGATGTTTGTGAAGCTTGAATCTACTTAAGTTTCTAAAATTCATACTAATCTTTATAAAAATTGCATGACTGCATGAGATCATGATTTGAGTTTTGAAAAGAAAAACATAAAAAGTGTAAAGAGATTTCAAAAAGAACCCTGATACTCTTCTGTTGGATCTTGCAGGTTGGCCCATCAGGACGATGTGCAGGTTTAGCGGGGGTGAATGTCGGGATGAAATCCCGCAAGGGAGTGTGATACTTTTTTTCAAAAAGTTCATAAATTTATGAGTTTTGTGTGATGTTTTGACTAAAGAGGGGTATATTTCATACATAATTTGGCAGAATTGATTGATTGTGTGATGCAAAAATAAGCTTGAGATGTATCTTAGACCTGTGCATGTAAACAACAGACATTAGATGCACGAAAACCTAGGTTTGATCCCTCAAAACCCTTGAAAACCTGAACTTACCCCCCTGAAAATGTGGGTTTACCCCTTGAAAATCGGACTTGAACCCTTGGAAACCCTTGGAGTTTAGGTCGAAACTATAAATAAACCCATGAATTGGCAAGTTTAAGATAATTGTGAGCAAACGCCTAATTTTCCTGACGAAAAATCCGAGGTCGGACCCTTGAAATTGGTGATTATCCTAGGCCAAACCCTAAAAACCAATTAAAATGTAAAAATCTAGTGTGAAATTGTAACCTTAGTCTAGGGAAAAATTAAAATATGCCAAAAATAGAAATTTCATTGAGGAGGTTAGAACGTTCTAGAAGGAAGTCCTAGGGAGGGGCCTATAAATAAGTCCAAATTCATTTGTTTTTTCCCCATCCTGTGGATTGCTCTTGTGGATCGTCTCCTCCAGGTTTATGCGGTTTCTGATTATCTGAAGTAAAGAGAAGGGAGGGTACTGCTGAGGATACCTGAAGCAAAGAACGGACCGAAGACTTGAAGAAAAGCCTGGACCGTGAAGACCGAAAGCGGAATCCCGAGGGCGGTTTCTCGCACTGTAGCGAGGGATCTAGTATACACTAGCCGGCCTGCACTGTAGCGGCGGCTTTCATATTGTATCATCGCACCGCACTGTAGCGGTTTTATTGTACCATCGGCCCGCACTGTAGCGGCCTGTTTGTATCATTCATTTTATTGGAGGCTTCAGTTTCATTTTCGTTGTATCGTTGGGCTTCATCTGCATTCCGTGTATCACTGTGGTATCCGATCGTCTCTTTCCGACGCCCACGGTCCCACGCGTACGCACGCACGTCTCGACACTTCCGAGGGGCAAGGAGCCCTACGAGGATCGCGCACGCTCCAGAGAGCACAGGCGAGGCGCCCAGCGCGCAAACGCCGCTCGCAAGACAGCAGGAACGGTGCACCAGAGAGGGGCCTCATCCAACCCCGGCGCCAGCTTCGTGCCACGACCTCCTTCTTCCCGACAGCGTGAGTGAGAAGCACACTAACATGCACACACATACACCCACACACGCACTCAAGGTAAGACAAAGAGAGAGACAATGGAGTTCTTTTAGATTACTTCAAAAGTGCTCATACAAGTTTAGATCAATTACAAGCTAACCTCAAAAATGAGCTCTCTAGCTCTATTTATAGTTTTTGACTAGGTTTTGGTCGTGTCCAGACCTAGTGTCCAGCCTAGTTAAAAATTAGGTTCTAGGGCCTATTTGAAGACTCAAACGAAGTCTAAAATTATGAAAATTGGTAGGTAGCTACTTCGAATGCTCCTCAAGCTCAAGGACTCCTTGGCTTGCACAAAATGGAGCTACAAAAACATGAAATGGTATCTACAATGGCTTTTAGTGATGAAAATCACTATTGTTGTAGGGATTTCTTCTAACGATTTGACATACATATCTTCGAGCTCCCTACTTGCTCCTTCTCCTTGTGTGTCCACCTCTTCGATATGCTTTAGTGTCCTGAAAAAATATTGGCCTACTTGCCAGATCGTCGTTGACTACCCTATCTGCTTGTGCTTTCTCTTCTCTCTGACTCCCTTTGTAAGCTTCCTTGCCTTGTGAGTCCTTTAGTTCCAACACCCCCCTCTCTCGCGTCTGTCGTCCCTGACAGACCCTTGTTGGGTGGGTCGTTGGATGTAGTATTCTACAACGTCTTGTGCTAAGTGATGTTCTGCAATTCTCAACCCTTTGGCCAAGTCCGTGAGTAGAGCATCCCAATCTACCGGCCCTGGAACCTCTGGATGTGGTATACGTAACTTTTCTGAATGGAGAGCTTGTTCAACTGCAAACAACTACAATAAATGTGATGGTTTGGGAATGAATATCTCTGAATGATATTCCCAGAATCCCGTGATAAACATTTCTTCAAACGTCTGTTTGAAGCAAGCTGGTAGATACTTTATACGTGCATGCCATGCATATACAACATTAATAGATGGTGTTGCGCTCATGTCATAGACAAGGTCGTGATTACCTTCATTAAATCCAAGAGCTGACTATGACATCTGGTACATTTTTGAACCGGACCCCTCAATGGCAAATCGTCGAAATCATATAGCCTATGGTAGGTTGGCCTTTAGGTGGTGCTAAGTAGACATAATTGAGCCATTTCTCGCATCCTTTGGTTGTCAGCACAGTTTTTGTGTATTCCGGCCACGACCTTCTTCGAAATACAGGGCAGTAGCATGGGTTGTATTTGATATACAAAGGCATGTTATTCCATGTCCTTACCATCTCAGGGTAGGTTTCCAGCAGACGAATCCTCCACGTAGGTTGGTGTATATTTCCCTGCTTGGCACTTGCTGGGATGTCGTCTGGTGCAAACTGTGTAGCCGAGCTTGGTTCTTTTGAGGTGTGGTGCTTGATTTCAGCATTGTAATCCGCCATTAAGACACAGAAAGGAACATCGAAATCGTTGGATGTGCCGATCCACCGATGATGGGAGAGGTTTCTAAAGTAATCCGATTTTATGACTAACTCTTCCAAACGTGACATAGACGCTATCTGAACTGTCACTCTGTCATCATGGGTTGTGGCCACTTTCTCTAACCTCTGCATCCATTCAGGAGCCTCGATCTCGATGGTGTCCATGCCCTCTTCTGTTTGCTTGCCCCCTGGTGCAGGCATGGGAACGTATGGGTCTTCGAAGGTTTCCTCTATTTCAATTGGCACTAAGTCTTCAGGCTCGGGCTCTACAAGGGGAGAAGGTTGACGCTCGTATTGCATGACTTTACTTCGTAATTCTTCTAGTTCTGCTCTGAGTTTTCCGACTTCTTCCGACGTGTCAACTGCGGTTGTGACTTTTCTTGGTGACTCATGCTGGGTTGCCAGCTGCTTTAACAGGTCATCTCTTTCTCTTTCTAATGCTGCATGGGCTTCCAAGAGGTCGGCATGGGTTTCCAACACAATTTGCATATTCGCTGAGGGTATGGCCTTGAATTTATCTGGGTCGATTTCCTGTGGGGAACCCTCCATGGCTGCTTCCAAGTTTTCTTCGTTTTGTTTCTGTAGTCGTTTATTCTCCTCGAGTGCAGTAGACATGTGTTTGCGTAAGAGGGCCAGGTTGCATCGAAGCTTGAGATTCTCTGTTATCTGGGAGTGTAGCAAATCATCCATGTGTTGTTTTTCTTCTGCATCTGACTGGGGTGGATTGGCTAGTAACTACTCATGTTGTTCCTGTAAAGTGACATATTGTTGTTGTAGTAGCCGCTTTTCCCTTTCTAGATCAATGAATCCTACTTGAAGTTCTTCATGGCTTCGGAAGAGTCTCGTATGTTGGTTATCCAGATGCTGGTAGTGCTGTTGTAGTTGAGACATACACTGATACAAATTATTAAATACATTATTAGTAGGGGTGGATGCGGGAAGAGTGTTGAATGCAGAAGGGAAGGGGAAGGGGAAGGGGAATGGAAGTGTGGATGCGGTGCTGGAAAATGGTGAAGTGGGAGGTGGGGGAATGGGAGATGGTGGGTGTATGGGGGGAGGGAGAGGTGCGGAGGTGGGTGATATGTCCATAAAATCAAAAGTGGATGTAGTGGTGGGAGTGATTGTGAATATGGGAATCGTGGGTGTGGTGATCGTGGTGAAAGTGTACAGTGGTGTGTGCAATTGTGAATACGAACTGCCAGGAAGTGTGATCGGGGCAATGAGGTTTTCCGTGGTTGCGGCTAGAATTATTGTTTCAGTGGCCGTATAGACAAGAGAGGTGGAGATAGGGTGTGTGGGTTGTGTGGGTTGACTGACAGTTTGTGCTTCGGTATGGGTAGTAGACTCGGAGGCGGTGACAGTAATGGTTACACTAGTAGTGGGAGGTGAATGTGGTGGAGTTGGAGGCAGGGGTGGCAAAGGGGGTGACGGGGGTGCACTTGATGTATGGGTTTCCTCAGTATCATGAACGGCGTGTGTAGTGCCCGTGGTTGTGGATGTTCCTTGTGGTTCTGATACTAATACATTCATCTGTTTTCTTGATCATGGGGGGCGTCTGCCATATCTTTGCTCCGTTCTTCATGATTGTGCAAGGGTGGTATGCACCATCTCAGGTACTCCTAAAGCATCAGATATCATATCAAGTGTGGCACGATATTGCTCGTCTACTCCTTCCTCCTCGAGGATTTGGTTCATGAGAGCTTTTCCTGCTGCGAGGGACAGTCTATGTTGCTCTTGAACCCTGTTGATGGTATCATAGAGCTTTTTCAATTCCTTCATATAAGTCGGGACACCCTCAAGTACTTGCAGAGCTTCCTGGTCATATTCTTGCTCTTCTTCCTCGGATTGTCCACCATGTTCCTCCTCTTGTTCTTCTTCTTCTTCACCCTCCACATTGATGACATCCGGTTGTCTGGGATGGGGTTGGTCTGTAGCAGTTTGTTGTCCACTAGCTTGCTCTGCCTCGACTTCCGTGTTAACACCTTCGATTATTCTGGCAACCTCCTCATCAGTTAGGTCTTCTAATGTGAATCCGTGAGGAAACTCCAGGTCGGTTGGTACAGGTGGGAACACCAGATTTGGTCCATCAATGTTGTGTCTTGGTAATCTGATAGTGAAGGGTTGTACCCGCCTCGGAAGTCATGGAGTTGTCTCAGGTGTCAACATCGCACCGCGGGGTTGTGCACAGGGCATCTGAACTGCGCCTCTCATTTTCTTAGATGGCGTTCCTGCGGTTGATGGTCTACGTTGAAATTCATGTACCCTGGTCCAAATTAATGCCCTCTGAACTGGCACATCATAAGCCAAACATCTATACACAATCCGGGTGAGAGCACAACATCCATACAGTACAGACTTTTGTTTTTTATACCACCTTTGATGAGCCAAGTGGATTTGGTCGATAATCCAGTGGGGCATATTGATTGTGAAATCGAAGGCGTCGGCCAAGTATAGACTAAACCATATCTTCTTAGGTGGCATTGTGAACCTCTCTTGAGCGAGAAATGTAAAATGCTACATGACCATTTGCAAGTGAATGGCAATTGTAGGTGTCATTGCCACCATGTCCTTTAAATTCGTCAGATTCCTGTTCTTCATATTGTCGGGGACCATAGTCTCTTTCTCCGTAGGAATGTGCATACCTTTCATGTCTAGAGCTTCCCTTACCAAATTGATAGTCAACCTGAAGCGCTTCAGCTCATTGCCCCTTGTGAGAGATGGGAGGACAAAGGTGTTGTATCCCCTTTTGTCTTTGCTCGGAGTGAGGGTGCTAATCAAATATGAGCATCTTAGAAAGTCGGGCTTTGGCAATTGGAATTTGAAGTAATCGTAGAGTCCCGCCTTCTTCCATATAGGTTTCAGTCCTTCATTATTCTGCAGTTTCTCAAATTCTCTGGTGAAGAAGTGATACCTGCCCCAGCGCTCATTGAATTCTATCTCGGCCTCCCACATGTAGGTGCCTTCACCCAGAGATCCTGCCACATCACTAAACCAATGTGAATTTTTGTTGACCAGCATTGTGTGCCCTTGTGGAGGATTCTGAATTGGTATGGCATGTAATGCCCTCAATGCCACTGGATGTTCCGTCAATTCCTCGTCAATGGGAAGGCTTTCAATGTCCACGACTTGGGGGCTGGTGCATGCTTGGGAGCTAGTTTCTGTCGTATCTGCCATGTTACTTCTTGCCTCTTGACTCTGTGAGAATATAGAAACAGGTGTTAACATTGTAAAGGACAAGATAGAACCCTTTTTGTCCCCATTACAACATTAACATGAGGTTCGGGAGAGATTAGTAGGTTATTAAGTGCTCGGTGCTTGTGTGTGTAGTTAGGAATTTGGTAGACCTAGGAGCTAAGTGGAATGATGTAGTGAGAGAGTGATGTAGTTAGTAGGTGGGCATGGATTTACAACTGGGGTCCGGGGGTTGATTACAAGTTTTAGGTTGCCAAATGCAATGGATGGGTTTTGATCTTGATTTTGTGGAGACTCTCGAGAGCTTGATAGGGGTATCTACTTGAAAATGAGGCTTTCTAGGGACCCATTTACAAGTGATTCTACTTGTGCTCATGGAAGAATATGTGGCCGCGTGTGATGTATAAGAATGGGCATCGGATGTTCGAGTGAGTGAAACATGTTGTACCGGGTGTGGCCTCGGTGTAGCTATTTGAGCCCGCAAGCAAGCCTTAGGCACCCAGATTTGTTGTGATTGTGGGCTGGCCTTCATCGACTTCTTGGGTACCCAAATAGACTTCACTTTCGGAGAAGAATTTATGAGAGACTTCTTATTAGTGTCGTGTTGTTGATTACTAATAAGAGGTTTTGGACATGGGGTTGGCATGGTCGCAACAGGGTGTTCGCCTTTTCACACCCACACTTGTTTCAACAGCGGAGATAGTCTGCTTCGCACGTGTTTTTGGCCTCTAGTATAGGTAGTACTCTGCTCCTTCTATATTTGATCTGCCGTTGGTTTCTGCGTCCCTCTGGCCTTTGGAAAAGAAGGGAGTGCCGTCGTATCTTTGACTCCGTTGTTGAGACAATCCTCTTTCTGCATCATACAGTTTTGGACAAGAACAGCATTGTCAACTTCATGTGTGCCCCTAGAAGGACCAGGAGTTCGTGCCTTACCTAGTTCCTTGAGTGCCTCATTTTCCAATTCAACTGTAATTCGGCTATGATTTACCCATACCTAAAGAAGTCCACTTCTTAGGTTTAGGTTGACTGCATGATCATAGATCCAGTCCTGACCCAAGACAAGAGGCTCGGTGAGTTCCTCATCTTGACACACTAGTACTTTGACTGTCATTGCTTCGTCTTGAATATAGAGAGGAAGTTCCACCTCGCCCATGCAAGGGGTTTTCACACCTCCCAATCCTATGAGATATGCTTCTATAGGATTGACAGTTAATTTCAGCTTTTGACAGTAGGAAAATTTAACAGCACTAGTGGCTGCACCTTAGCCAATCAAGGCTCTTACAGTCCTTGCACCCTTTCCTTGTCCTATCTCTAAGGTTATAAAAGGACGTCGATCAATTATCCTAGGAGAGCTGATATCTGAAACTTCACACATAGCCACGTGATATCCTTGATCTGCATATGCATCTGTTCTAGGTTGCTCTCTACCCTGTCTCCTCAACTTCATTCTCCGGATGCGTTCCAATGCTTCTGCTTGAGCTTCTTCGCGAATTCGTTTTTCTTCTTCTTTGCGTTTCTTAGCAGTGTTGAGTCGACTTAGTATCTTGTCCGTCAAAGGTTCCTGATATAACTTGACTCTACATCCGCTTATGTAGCTCGGGAGAATATCGCCTTCTAATGTGGCTAGTTGTACTGCTCCACTCGTTGAGATTCTATTAATGATCATGGGTCCGTAGCCTCTCTTCTCTAGTTTCCTTGCATGTTGTTTCAAAGTGTATACTAGTACTAGGTCGCATGCCTTCAAACCTTTATCCTTAACGTGGGCATCAAAGTATGCCTTCTGTCGTTTCTTAGCTGCATATATCCCTGCAGCCGCCCTCAGTCTTGTTTCTCCTAATCGTTCAAGGTCAAAAAGTCTAGAGGAGAGTTCATGACCCATCCATTCATGCTCTTGTGCTACTTTCAATGTAGGTATTAAGAAGTCCAACGGTAGCACTGCATTTTGGCCAAATACCATCTGAAAGGGGGTGGCTTGGATTATCGTTTTGTAGACAACTCGGTATGCCCAAACAGCATGGTGTAGCTATTTGTCCCAATCAGAGCGTTTATTGTTCACTAATTTCGTCAGTACATTGCATAGGATCTTATTGGTGCTCTCAACCTGGCCATTTGCTTGAGGGTGATAGGGGGCAAACTTCTTATGTACTACCAAGAATTCTTGGAGCAGATTTTCAATAACTTCATTCAAGAAGTGAGTGCCTCTATCACTAACTAGCTCTATAGGTAACCCGTATGTGGTGAACACATTCTCAAATAAAAACTTAGTTGTTGTTTGAGCATCGTTCTTCGTTGTGGCATTTACTTCTACCCACTTGGTTAGATAATCCGTGGCCACAATGATATATTCAGCATGAGAACCCTTAGCTGGGGGATTAATAGGACCTACAAAGTCTATTCCCCACTTAGAGAATGCTCGTCCACCCATCATAGGTTTCAGTGGCATTTCATCTTTGCGTATAGGACACTGAGTTCTCTGGCAAACATCACATCGTTTCACATAGGTACGTGCATCCATGTGAAGGGTAGGCCACCACAAGCCTACAAATAGGATCGCTTTAATCACTCGGTCTGGTCCAAAATGTCCTCTTGCTATGCCTTGATGAGCAGTTTCCAAGATCTTGAGATATTCACTTTCGTGGACACATAACCTTAGGTAACCATCTTTACCACGCTTGTATAGGTTATCACCAATGAGCGAGTAATCTAGGGCTTCTTGTTCTAGACTTCTTTGTCTGGCTAGTGGCATATCTTGAGGGAATGTTTTCGTCCTCAGGAAGGATACTAGTGGCTCACTCCAATCTGGCACTATGGACACTTGATAAAGAGTGGCATGTTCCACAGGTGGTTTAGTGCAGCAGATTGGGCATTCCTTGCACAATTTTTGGACATCAGCTTCCATAGTCGGCCAATGCACTCCGAGTCTCCTTAGTGTATGTAGGGTTTGTTGCTTTGAGTAGTGTTGCTCTAATGCACCCACATGTGCTAATTGCAACCATTTAGCATACTCATCCTCTTCCACACAACAAGCCAAGATCCCTTGATCCGTGTGCTTGTACATACTTCCTGCCATGATGTGATACTTTTGGGTTTTTACTACCTCTTTATCCTGTGTGTTTATTACTGGGTGGTTAGGCCCGTATGTCAATACTGGCACTAATGGCTTATCCCACTGTGGCACCACTTCCAAATTAAACAAGTAAGCATCAGGAAGGTCATCTGAGACTCCTTGTGGGGCTTCTCCAGATGTGAGCCTCGAGAGATGATCTGCTCTCAAGTGAGTCTTCCCTTTCCTTACCATAACCTCGAAATCATATTCCATTAGCAAGAGAAACCATCTTACTAGTCTTCCTGTATTGCATGGTTTGTTTACCAAGTATAGTAGAGCTTGATGATCAGTGAAAAATTTAAACTTATTTGCAAGCAAATAATGCCTAAACTTTTTAACCGCATATACAATGCCTAATCCCTCTCGTTTGGTAGTGTTATAGTTCCGTTCAGCTGCATTCAATTGTCTACTAGCATAGGCAATTGGAAGATCCATATTACCTTCACCAGTAGGCTGCGCGAGTACACACCCAATAGCATAATTGGATGCATCAACATGAACATCGAAAGGCTTATTCCAATCTGGTGTGGTCAAGATTGGAGCTGAACATAATCGTCATTTAAGCTCATTGAAAGAATTCTCACATTCATTAGTCCACTCAAAGTTAGTCAAAAGTCCATACAGAGGCTTTGCTATGATGGCATACATGTGTATAAACCGTCGGTAATAACCACAATGCCCCATGAAAGCTTGTACTTCCTTGACATTTTTTGGCCTAGGTAATTCGGCTATGGCTCTCACTTTCTCTTCATCAGTGGATATGCCATTCTTTGACACTATGTGTCCTAGAATCTTGCCTTGTCTGACCATAAAAACGCACTTTTCTGGGTTCAGGCAGACTTGATATTCTCTACATTTATCAAAGATTTGTCTAAGTTCAGGAATATGGGTTTTTCTAATGTTGGAATGAGCACAAAGATCATCAACATAGACTTCTAAGTTCTTCCTCAGGAACTCTTTAAATACATGGCACATCAGCCTCTGGAAGGTACCTGGTGCATTGGTAAGCCCAAATGGCATTACTCTAGAGGCAAAAATGCCCCATTCAGTGGCAAAAGCAGTCTTGTGCTGATCTTCTGGAGCTATGGCTACTTGATTGTAGCCCGAAAATCCATCAAGGAAGTTGTACACTTCCTTGCCTGCTACTCTTTCTAAGAGATGCTCTGTGATAGGAAGCGGATAGTTATCTCGAATTGTGGCTGAATTGACCTTCTTTAAGTTAATGCATACACGCAGCTTTCCATTTTTCTTGGGCACCACTACGATGGGGGATACCCACTCAGTGTGCTCAATTTCATAGATGAATCCAGCTTCAACCAGTCTATCTATCTCCTCTTTGATCTTAGCAGCATAATTATCATTATATGTGTATGGCTTTTGCTTGGAAGGTTTGGCATCTAAGGTCATGGGGATAGTGTGTGAGCATATGTCTGGGTCCACGCCTTTCAAATCCTTGTAACTCCAAGCAAATACATCTCTGTATTCTCTTAGCAAGGTTATCAATTCGTGTTCTTCGTCGTCTGTCAGGTCATGGCCTATGTACGTGCATCTCTCTTCTCCTTCTTCCAAGGCTACCACTATTTTCTTGGTGGTTTCTTTGTTATCATAGGCCTCCCCCGATTGTGCCTCTCGTTTAGGCATTCTAATCATGACTCTCCTGTCATCTATCTCATACTTCTTAAAATTTTCTAGGACCTTAAACAAAGATTCCTCCTCTTCTGGTGTGAATTCTCTCTTCTTTCTTTTCTTTCCTTCTTCCTTAGAGGTCACATGTGTGGCTAGCCTTACATCATTTGTAAGCTCTCCATGCCTCTGAGGTTGAAATTCTACTTCATAGAAGTATTCTTCATCTGATGCAAAAGGTGGGTCCATAATGATTGACTCTAGATCGGAGTCACTTGCATCCTCAAATGCATCAAGGCTAGGTTCACACTCTTCTAACACTGCCTCTCCCATGATTGGCTCTATGGAGAAGACTGAAATGTCATAGCCATCTTCATCACAGTGAGGTGTCCATTATTCTTCATTGATGGCTACATCCATTGTTGCTAGGATTTCTGCCCAGCCGTGGGGTTCATATTCTTTGTCAGGAAAGACTACAGGTGCATAGGTTGGGTCTTGAATTGATCTATGTGTTTCTTTTGCACCTATCTCTCTGGCGTCTTCTCTCTTCTCTTCTTCTACTGCTACTTTGCACATCCATAAGTGGGTGTCTTCATGCATCCATGAGGATCTTGATCCTATGGAATGCACCGATTCTGTATCATCTTTGGCTTTATGGATGGGATTCCATTGGATAGGAGGCACATCTCTATGAGAGTAATCTTTGAGATTCACCTTGGTCGTAATACCTAAGTGTTGCAGGTACAAGGAATTGGTTCCCCAATCCTGTACCACTTGCAACTGTCGCATAAAGGGTCGTCCCAAGATCATTTCATAGGCATGATTTTTGCTAAAATCACATATAGCAAATGTATGCTCGAACTCAACACCACATGTGGTGAGAGTTATTCCTTCTAACAGCCCTAAGGGTCGCTCTATGTGATCGTCGACCATTTGCAATTTCATCCTCGTGGGCTTGAGTGCTAGCTTGCCCCAACGCTTCCATAGGGAAGTGGTAGCAATTGCAACTCCTGCACCTGAGTCTAAAATGGCCTTGGTGGTGTATCCTTGATGGGTGATAGGAAGATATGTGTTTCCCTCTTCGCCCTCACTCATGTCTCCTATCTTGTCCAAGGGTATTTCTGGCACTGTTTTCTGGGATCCTACCTAGGAACGAGGTTTTGCTATCTCTGGTACTTGTTTGGCTACATGTTTCCATAGCTCTGGCCTTACTTTGAGTAGCTCTTCTAAGGTGAGGTTGCACTGTACTTTAGTGTTTTTCACTACCTCTGTGTTCCTACGTATGACTGAGTCCTCATTTCATACCATGACTGTGGGTGCTCTCATACAAGTAGACTTAGCTTCCCATGGGCCTGTGAAGTGGGGTAATTCTTGCAGAGAGTTAGACTCAAAGTCTAATTTGTCCTGAGATTGGGTGCTCTCCTGCTCCTCATAAATGGATGGGATGTCTTGTGGGAATTGGTCGTGTGCATCATCCACAAGTTCAATGGGAGGAGGAACTTCACTTTCTTTAGCCCATTTGTCTTCTTGAATCTCTCGGGAATTCTGGTGTGAACCGATTCATAGAAGATGATGTGTCTGGCTCCGTAGAGTTAGGCACATAGGCTTCCTGGGTAGGAAGACCTGCCCTTTCACTTGCCTTGTCCTTGTGTTGAGAGGCGGGTTCCTTTTCTAATTGTGCAATTAACCTCTCTATTCTTTCTAACATTCCTTCAAAGTGCAGCTGCGTCTTGGTTGAGCTAGATATGTTAAAAAGGCGGCTGGCTTCAAACATGGTTTGAGCCAACTCCGCCATCTTAGCACAAATTTTAGTTTGTTCAAGCTCTAATTCTGCTCTAGGGTAGCACTTTCCATGATCAGTTACGTTTGGCCCATCTTGAATTCTGGCCTGATATGCTTTAAGCATCATGTTTAGGTCCTCGGGAGTGGGATCTGCTAGGACTGATCCTACTCTAGGGGGTGGTGGAACTAGGTGAGGCGGGTTGGAAGGTGGCGGGTCGGATGGAGTTGGGAATGGTGGAGGTGGGGTAGTGTGAGAGGGAGTTTGAGATGTGAGTTCGGTTATCCTGGCTCTCGTTTCTCTTAGACTTTCCTCAAGTTCACTCATTTTCTTTGCCCATTGCCTTTTCATTCTTTCACGACTATCTCTCCAAGCTCTAGTCCTCTTCTTTGTCAAGCTCTCCATTTCACTAACATCTGGGCTCTTTTCCTGGCCTACGCTTTGGTTCTGCTGCAAGGCTTGGGCTCTAGTGATCACTTGCACTGGTGTAGTGGACGTCACACTTCCTGTGGAGTCTACAACTAACCCAACAACATTGATAGGAGTGATTTTCGGCATATTATTAGGATTCTTTGGGCAGTCTCGTAAGAGATGCTCCTTTCCACACTCTTGGAAATAGCCCTGGATCGTCACTGACTGGGGTTGTGTAGGTGGAGGCAAGGGACAATCACAAATGAGATGATCTCCCTGACATCTGTAGCATGGTCCTTTAGGAAATGGGGGTCTTACTTGCCTAGGTTGAGGTCTAGAGTTGGGGTTTGCGTACATGACATTAGCATACTCTGGCTCCCAATTAGGTTCACTCGGTTCCTCACTGTAGTAGGACTCACCATGTTCAGGAGACTGCATGTAGTAAGCCTAGGGACTATCAACATGCCTAGAATCAAAGCTATGGTCATTGGGATCACTTTCTGAGATTAATGGTGTTATTGGGACTATAGCTCTATTCAGGTTTTCTTCTGCAGCAGCATACTTTACCGGAATCACATTGGTAGGAGTAGGTGGTTGTTGTGCTAGCACTGGCTGGGGTCTCAGTTGGGCCTGATATTGCAGTTGGTAATTTTGTTGAGGCCTAGTATATTGTTGGGGTGGGTATTGACTCTGGTATCTGCCTTGTTGAGGGTATGGTTGAGGGTAGGTTTGCCTAACCGCTTGCTTATTGTATGGGCAGTCTTGTGCTGAGTGATTTGTGTATCTTCGTTCTATGGTGTAGTACTGGCTACTAGGATTTACTTGGGGTTGAGCCATAATGGGACATACATTCGCCATATGGTCACCTCCACAAGTATAGCATCTTTTCACTGGGGCAAATCTTGGGATCTGTTTGCTAGTGACACCTAATTTCTAAGCTACTTTCTCGGCAAGTTCCTCAATTGATGTGGATTGCGAGGAAGAGAGGCTAGAGGCACTATCTGAGTCTTTGTAGATTTTGGAAAGCTCTAGTTCTTCCCCTAGGTTATCCTTGATGTCAATGCACATGTGTACACACTCTTCTATGGTCCTAGGGTCCTTCAAGTACACATATGATCTCAATTTGGTACTTAGCAATCCATCCAAGAACAAAGCCACTTGCTTAGCTGGTGTGGATAACTCAGGGACAGGGCATCTCTCTAGGTATTGCCTAAATCTTCTTCCAGCAAGTCTCACGGTTTCTTGAGGGGTTTGCTTGAAGCTGTGAATTAGCGAGGAAGTGTTATGTCTTATGCCACTTTTAGAGAATTCGATAATGAATGCCTCTAGAAGTTGTTCTATGCTCCTGAACTGCCTCTCATTTAGTGGCTGAAACCATGTCAGGGCGGTGTTCCTAAGGGTTAGACCAAAGGCATTGTATTGCGTAAACAGATCTTCCACTTGTTCAGCTCTCAAGACTTGCCTAAACTCAGCCACATGATCGTATGGATCCCCAGTGCCATCGAAGTAGTTCTTCATGGACTTAACTAGCTGAGTCGGTCTCAAAGTCCTTGTGTGCTCTCTAGGTCATGGTAGAGGGAACTCATCCGCATTTCTTTGATTCTTGGGAGCTCTAAGTACCTCAGGTTCTACTCTATTTGTTTCCGTCCTCGTTTTCTCTCTGCCCCCTAGGTTGGCAAAGCTTACTTTTGGCCTATCTTTACTTCTGTCTCTTTGAGTTCCATGAGCTTGGGATGTTCCAGCTCTAGGGTGACCATAGGACACGTTCGATCTTGGTTGGGGGAAAATGAATTCACCCTTCCAAGTATAAGCGTGCCTGTCATGTTCTATAACCACAAAGATCCTCTCTGAAGCGTGATCTAAGTAAGTCACTCTGCTTGGACTATCAGGATCTTTGAGCTCATAGATCAGGATTGACCCTACATCATTTGGCCTATTTGATTTATACCTCCAAAAGGCTTCATCGGTCTCTTGGTTTAGGAGCAGAACTATACTCTTATTGTCCTGGGGAACCCACTCAGGATTGAGGATTCTAGTAAGAACAGATTTCCCTCGAGGGGTCCTAGGCTCTCCTCCTACGTTCCCTTGTTCTAGGTCATCTATGTCCGTCTCAGGGATCACATTCCCGAATTCATCTGTCCTCTCCGGGTGACTGGTGACTACGTATACGGTTCCTTCTTTATCCAGGTATGCTCCATTTTCGAACTTGACAACTGGGCATTCTAGTCCAATGGATTGATCCGGGTTTTTAATCTGGACCACGGATCTTCCTAGGCCGTCCTCATAGATGCTCGCACCTAATCGGTTGGTCCTAAGGTATTCCAGCTGCATCTTGTAGGGGCCTTCCACCCTATACAGATATGGCACACCTGTACTTCCTGTAGGTCTGTCCATACCTTGGGACATCTCTGATTCACTAGTCTCAGAGCTAGGATAATGCGAGTGGTGGCTCAACTATTGGTCCCAAGACCTAGCAGCATGATTAACGCTAGCCTCCGAAGACCTAAGACTTTGTCTATCCCTTACTAGATGTCGTCCTGATCTAAGGTTCATATGCCTATTTAAGTAACCCAGTTTTTGCTCGAAGTACAACCTCGTTGCCGAGTTCTTTTTTATCAAATACTTGATTCCTTCTTATGTTGATTATCGTGTTTATACTCTTGTCTGATATCACGTCGTCAGGAGCAATTGAGTGTTTTTCCGTACTTTTAGGTTGATCGTTCCACGTTAGGTACTTTCCTTTAAGTTATCGACAGTACAGAGGTTAGGTTTCTAGCTTGAACTTGAGTTTTTAGGTTGTCTTCAACTTGAATACTGCCTATCGTCACCCTGGTTTACTTCTAGCACTATTCGTACTTAGCCTAAGCTAGGAATTGACAGAGGGTGTTGAGAGTATTCCGACCTTACTTGTTGATCCCTTGCTTTATGACGCTCAAGAACCCAATTCTCAGGCTGCAAAGAAACCCTTGCCTTGGATGCTCTCAATTGCTTTCAATGGACCTATGAAAGTCCCAAAATTAGCTCAAGACTTAGATTCAAATGACAGACAGATCACGTTCATGCATGCAATTTGGATATCAATTATGTCCCCTGTCTTTATTGCAAACAATTCTAGAGATCCCTTGGTTTTGTTCCCCCTAGGTATGGTATTTGATACACAGGATTTTTCTCAAGACACACTTGTAAGAACCTCACAAATCACTAATTTCTAGATCAATATGCCCAAAAACTATCCCCAAAACTTGGTATTAAAAAACCCTAATTTTTTGGTCGAAAAGCCTGTCAATCACGATCGACAGGTCTGTCAATCGCGATTGACAGAGGTGTCCGTCGGGGCCTGACGGTCGCGATCGACACGTCAATCATGATCGACAGTGTCAATCGCGATCAACAGAGTCGATCGTGGGTCCTGTCAATTGCGATCGATGGTGTCAATCACAATCGACACGTGTTCCGGGATTTCCGCCGTAAATTCAGTCAATCAGGGTTGTGTCCGTCGTGATGGACACGTGGCAATGCGTAAAATTCAGTCAATTGCCAAAATTTAGTCGGTCGCGATCGACGGTGTCAATCGCGACTGATAGAGGTATCGGTCGTGGCTGTCGATCACGATCGACGGTGTCAATCGCGATTGACAGGGTTTGTCGATCGCGATTGACAGATGTTGTCGATCGTGGCTGTCAATCGTGATTGATGGTGTCGGTCGCAATTGACAGAGAAACACAGAATTTTTAAGTTTTGTTTAGTGATTTGGAATGTGCTCTTTATGCTTGTTACAGTGGTGCACTTTGTTTTACCAAATGATCGAATTTTCTGTGGATTGTGATCGACAGAGGTCTACAACACAGAGACACTTCTGAGCGTTTTCGTACCTGCGCAGCGTGCTGGACACGATGATACAGCAAATACTTGCAATGAAGCTCAAGAAACATGCAAAAACAGCACACACAAACAGCTCTCTCGCTCTCTCTCACAAGTGGAATGAGGGAAATGAGGTGGAGAAGGTGATATGATCAAAAACTGAAAATTTTCGCGATGATGGAGATGGAGATCGGATATGGTGAGGATGATGATGGTGATGATGGTGGTGAGGTAAGAAAGAGAAAAATAAGAAGAGTGAAGAAATTACCTACAACGCCAACGTCTCAAATCTACGTCTTACCATCACATGCTCGTCCTCAAAGCTCAATCCCCGGCAACGGCGCCAAAATTTGGTGTAGCTCAGTGATGAGTAGCACCTCCTTTAATGTCAATCCGGGAAGACATGAGGATGGTATGATGACCTCGAGCAAGTGAAGGCACAAGTGCGTGAGTGAGAAGCACACTAACATGCACACACATACACACACATGCGCACTCAAGGTAAGACAAAGAGAGAGACAATGGAGTTCTTTTAGATTACTTCAAAAGTGCTCATACAAGTTTAGATCAATTACAAGCTAACCTCAAAAATGAGCTCTCTAGCTCTATTTATAGTTTTTGACTAGGTTTTGGCGGTGTCTAGACCTAGTGTCCGGCCTAGTTAAAAATTAGGTTCTAGGGCCTATTTGAAGACTCAAACGAAGTCTAAAAATTATGAAAATTGGTAGTTAGCTACTTTGAATGCTCCTCAAGCTCAAGGACTCCTTGGCTTGCACAAAATGGAGCTACAAAAACATGAAATGGTATCTACAATGGCTTTTAGTGATGAAAATCACTATTGTTGTAGGGATTTCTTCTAACGATTTGACATACATATCTTCGAGCTCCCTACTTGCTCCTTCTCCTTGTGTGTCCACCTCTTCGATATGCTTTAGTGTCCTGAAAAAATATTGGCCTACTTGCCAGATCGTCATTGACTACACTGTCTGCTTGTGCTTTCTCTTCTCTCTGACTCCCTTCGTAAGCTTCCTTGCCTTGTGAGTCCTTCAGTTCCAACAAATAGCATAAAAGAAGGTAGCTCTTATCATGGTAATTCAACTAGTGCTCTATATGCAGATAAGAAGGATGAGAAGCAGAAAGGCAAGAAGAAGGAAGAAGATGAAGAAGAGACTTCCCAAGCCAACTTCGCAAGCAAGAGCAAGTGGAAAGGGAAGAAGAAAGGACCAAAGCAAGACAACGCCAAAGGTCAGAATGTTCAACCTTGTGCCATATGCGATAAGACCAACCACACCACTCAGAATTGTTGGTTCAATGGGAAGACCCAGAAAGGAAGTGGAAGAGGTGGATATGATAGTAATAGAGGCAGAGGTGGAAACAACTTCAACAATGAGTTCTTGTAGGAAAAAGGTATCAAAAGGGAAGTGACTACTAGGTACTCTCCTCAACTAAATGGAATTGCAGAGAGGAGAAACAAGACATTGGTTGGATCAGCCCGAACAATGCTTGAAGAGAAGAAGTTGCCACATTATCTATGGGCAGAAGCTATTTCAATTGATGTGTACCTTGTCAATAGACTATCATCCAAATCATTTCAAGGTATGACTCCTTATGAAGCATGGCATGGAAGAAAACCTAGTCTTGGACATTGCAAGGTTTTTGGTTGTTTAGCTTATGTTCATGTACCATCACAAATAAGAGGTAAGCTAGATGAAAGGGCAACAAAGGCAGTGTTTATTGGATATGATTCAACTCAGATGGGTTACAGGTTCTTCAATCCTTCAACCAAGCAATTCACTACAAGTAGAGATGTTGTGTTTGAAGAACACAGGTCTTAGTATGATGAAGACAAACAAAAGGTAAAACTACCATATGATCTTGATTTTGACTCTCATCAATTAGGAAGCAGGCATGATACACAAGTCCAGGATCCAAGAGGTGATACAGACGATGACCAAGATGAATGAGAAAAGGATTACAAGCTATGGAAGTCAAGAGGCAAAGCAAAGATGCAAGAGATTGGAGAATGCTCCAAACAAGCACCTAGAAGATCAGCAAGAGAGAAGAAACAACCAGAAAGGTATGGATATGATTCCACATTTTTTATGAAGCATTCAATATACTTGGCAAAAGACTCTATTTCAGAGGAACCCTCAGCCTATGAAGAGGCAAAGGGAAACCCTAATTGGGAAAAGGCCATGAAAGAAGAGATAGATGCATTGAAGGAAATGGACACTTGGGACTTGGTTCCAATGTCACCGAATCAAAAGGTAATTGGTTGCGGATGGGTATATAAAGTTAAAAGAAACTCAGATGGATCAGTTTGCAGGTACAAGGCAAGATTAGTTGCCAAAGGATGCTCACAAACTCATGGTATAGACTATGAGGAAACATTCTCACCAGTTGCAAGAGATGACTACAATCAGGACATTGATAAGTGTAGCTGCTGCAAGGAATTGGAGAATCCTCCAACTTGATGTGAAAAATGCATTCTTAAATGGTTGGATAAGTGAAGAGGTATACATGTCACAACCACCAGGTTTTGAAAATCTTAATCATCCATCTTATGTTTGCAGACTTAAGAGCATGTTAATATGGTAGAAGACATAGGATCCTAGCATGGCGAGACTTTGATCCCTTTCCAATACTCACATGAATCCCCTAACTTAGCATCTATTTGTGCATTGTGCATTTTGGTCAACAAGTGCCTATCTCCTATATGCGTACTTTGAGATGCATGATCTCGTCATTTGCATATGGTCCATGGGAATCTCATCAAGAATTTTTACACATGTTGTTGATGTGAACATTACAAAAATTATACATTTGTGATTTTCTTCTCAATTTACATGGAGTTTCAAAGGATTTACTAATATTGAAGTGAATCTTTTGAGGTGGAAGGAAAGATCTAAGAGATTGATTCTGGAGTGACTTAGGCATTCACTTCAGGATAGTGTGGGTGTGATTAGTAGAAGGCTTTTGCCATTTCCGTAGCACATGTTTGTGTCAAGTCTGAGCATAAGAGTTCAACCTAGGGTTTTCTAGTGAAGCAAAATGATTTGGCTTGGTTGAAGCCTTGAGACTAACTTTTGGCACCCACATGCAAGCTTTGATGGGTCTCATTGGCTGGTTCTTACGCATTATCTCTAGTTGTTCATAGAGTTTTCATGGAGTTTTCAACCACCTTGTTAGCTAAGCACTTGAAGTAGGAGGGTGTTGCTCTCCTTTCTTAACCCTATCTACTTAATTTTGGAGGTTTTTGTTTGTCTTTGTTGGTTTTCTACTCATCTAGTGTTCCAACATTATCTTGCATTCCCTTGTTTCATTCGACATAAGGAATTTGGATCTTCCTTCATAAGAGAAACACACTCTTCTAGAAAAGAAGGGGACTCCAAAACATTTTTGTGTGCCATGATGGGATTGAATTGCAATGTTCTATCAGCACAGAGCCACATGGATGTGTGTGTAGTGGGTACAAGACAGTCTGTGGCGTTCTATTTCTATCATTAGGCATTATTTGTTTACCCAAATTTGCAAGAGTTCTTTTGTGAGGTTAAGATCAAAAGTTGGATTGTAAATCTAGTCTTATTACAATATATGGCCCTTCTAGATTTATTTTTAGGCTCATATTTAGAGAATAAGAGTGTCTAATGGTTCTTTTAGTTGCTCTCAAATTGATCAGAGCCCTAATCTTCTTGGTTATAATTCCTTTTCCTACCTCAATTGAGATAAAAATTCTTTGATCTATAATGTTTGGATTGGTCTATGTTTCTTTTTGATACATTACCATGTGATATCTTGGGGCATCACAATTGGGTAGTATGCCCTTCCTTCTTAGTTTCATTTGTTTGATACATTCTTGGGCCTTGACATGTACCTATTCTCGAATTCTTTGTTCTTGTTCTTTATGCTTCTTAGCTTGATTAAATAGTGTGAGCATGTTTTTTGTAAGATCTTCTCGATAGAGCTTCAATCTGTGACCTCTAATGTAATTAGGCCTTACCTCTCCTTCTAGGATGCACTACACATTTTCTAAAAATTATATTGATAATCATCGGTCCAGAATCATATTTATTTAGCTTGTGGGCATGTTTTTTCAGTGTTTACATTGGTACTAAGCCCCCATCTTTTAATCCCTTATCATGTACATGTGTGCCAAAGTAATCTTTCTATCTCTACTTTGCTGCATATATCCCTACTATTGCTTTTAATCCCATCTCTCCTAAAGGATCTAGATCCAATATCGTAGATGATAGTTTGTGACCATTCCAATTATTCTTTTGTACTTGTGTCAATGTAGGTATCAAAAAATATAAGGATAGCATCGAACTTCAGCCCAACACGATCTCAAAGGGAATGGCATAGAGTGTCGTTCTATAGATCACTCGACATGCCCAAATAGCATGATGTGATTTCTTGTCCCAATCGGAATGTCTATTATCCACTAATTTGCTAAACACATTACATAGGATCTTGTTTGTACTCAGATTTTCTATTTGCTTGAGGGTGGTAAGGGGATAATTTCTTGTGTATTATCATGCATTCTTGTAGTATATATTCAATGACTTCATCCAAGAAATGCATTCCTTTATCATTGACTAGTTCTATAGGAAGTTAGTATCTGGTCAAAAAAATATCCAATAACAATTTATCCATGGTTTGTGCATCATTCTTACATGTGGCTTTTACCTATACCCACTTGGTTAGGTAGTATGTTGCAACTATGATGTAACTAAGCATGAGAATTTCGTGTAGGGGGATTGATCATTCCTACAAATTATATTCACCACTTGGAAAATGCATGACATCCCATCATGGGTCTAAATGGAATCGCATCTTTTCTAATGGGGTATTGAGCCCTTTGACAGGTATCACAAAATTCCATAGGTATGAGCATCCATTTAAAGTGTGGGCTACCAAAGGCCTAAAACGTAATGACATGATGAGGTCCAAAGTGTCTACCTACAATAGTCTTATGTGCATTTCCTAAGATTCACAAGTAATCATTCTAAAGTATGCACAATCCTAAATATCCAACTCTACTATGTTTGTGCAGATTATCTCAAGCTAAGACATAATCTTGAGCTTCTAAAGCTAAGCTCCATTGTTTGGCCAATGTCATATCATCTTCAAAGGTATTTTTCTTCAACAAAATGATGATTGTGCTACTTCAATTAGGTGCTAATGAGACATGATACAATGTGGAAAATTTCGTGAGGAGATGGTGAGATAGGTTCTAGAGATGAACTAATGTTGCATGAAACATGCACTACACTTGCCAATCTAACTTTAGGGATGCTTAGTAGGCCTCTTTAGATTCACATTGATGCATTTATAACCACCAAGCCCTTTGGAGCATCACTTTCAATTGTTTGCATCAAAATAGATAAGTAGAGTATGCAAAAAATGTTAAGAATTTTCTATTTTTGGGAATAGGTCTCAATATTATGCTTAGAACTCACTACTTGGTATGCATTTACCAAAGAGATTTTTCACATATCTGATTGAAGAGTATAGCTAAGAAAATATAGTTATTTCATGAATTCACATGCACCATGTAAAGAGAAATGAATCTAACAAGTAAGGAGGGCATCCCAACTTTTCACGATCTAGAAGGTGTGTAGACACAGTCACCTTCCTTGCTTCATATATTGAGATTTGCTGAACCAAATGTGATGAAACTTGATATGTGAATATTAGACATCTACTCTGACTATCCCAAGTTGAACCTGAGTCTATATACAATACATGTTCATCTGCTTCACCTTGCTTCATGGTCATGTTCATTAGAAGTAATGAATCCTCTTGAGTTTGATCATCTACATAGGTGTTGTAGTCTCTCTGTCCTCTGTATCCTCCTTGGTAGTTGTTGTTAATGTATGAGTTATTGTAACCATTCTTGAATCCACCTCTTGAGCTTCCATAGCCTCCTCTGGTGTATCCTCTGCCTCTTTGGTTCTTGGGACTCCTGAAACAATTATCGATGATATGATTAGTTCAGCCACATATGGCACATGAAGATGAGCTTTGAGCTTTCCCCTTTCCTTTTCTTCCTCCTCTACCTCTTGCTCTTGATCCTCTAGCTCTACTTGCAAGTTTTCTTGAGAGGTATCACCTTCATCATCAGAATTTTTACCTTTTCCTTTGCTATCCTTCTTTTTGGTTTTATCTGTATGGAGAGCAGAGGGTTGATTACCTTTTGAGTTGTCACCATTCTTCATAAGCCTTACCTCATGTGTGAACAATAATCCTGCAAGGGTGTTGAGGTGAGGAACCTTCATGTCCATGTAGAGATCCATGGTTGTGGTGAAAGCTTCCCATTTTTCATATGCCTTTATTCCATTGATCATTTGCCTTATTATAAGCTCTTCATCAATGATTTCTACAATGCTTCCAAGTTGGGCTGCTATGTCCTTCATTTTGGTGACAACATCAAACACACTTTTCTTAGGCATATTCTTGAGTGTGGTGAATTCCATCCATAGTTGATTCTTCCTTGACTTGGTACTCTATGAGAAGAATGATTCAAGTTCATTCCAAGTCTATTGTGAAGTCTTACAACTCCTGATGTGTGGAAGCAAAAAATTAGAGATTAAGTTAAGAGTATATGATCTTGCTAGAGCATCCTTTGAGCACCATGTGGTTAGGATAAGCATCCAACTTCATTGTTTGACAATATACTCCTAAGGCTTTCAACATTTGTATTGTATTGTGCTTAGACTAATGTTGTCCATGGGCATCTATATGTGACTAGAGTAACCACTTGTGATGCTCTTCATCTTCTATGCAGCAAGATAAAATTCCTAGGTTATCCTTCTGATAAATATTTCTACTAGGATGTGGTTTTTTTGGGATTTGCTAACTTCCTTCTCACTTGTTCTAACAGTGTGGTTCATATTTCCAAATGTTGAAATTGGTACACATTGATTTGCCTAATTTGGGACCACATCTAGGTTAAACCTAGCATCAGAAGTCCATGTGACACTCCTTGCAATGATTCTCCTAAAGTAGGTTGTGAGAGGTTGCTATCCGATAGGTGTGTTGTTCCTTTTCTCACCACTATCTCAAAAGCATACTCCATTAGTAAGATAAACTATCTTACTAATCACCCTCTATTAGGTTTGTTGTCTAAATATAGGAAAATGTGATGATCTATAAAGAATTCAAATTTATTCGTCAACAGGTAAAGCCCTAATTTCTTTATTACATAGACCTTGCCTAACCTTTCGAGCTATATCCTACTTTAATCACTTTTGGTTTCATTCAATCGTCTACTCGCATAGGTAATGGGTAATTCTACCTTTCCCTTCCTATGTGGGTTGTGTAAAAATTCATCCAAATGCAAAGTTGGATGCCTAGACATGTAGATGGAATGGCTTGTTGCAATCAGGAGTCATAAAAATTGAGGTTGAGGATGATCTTCGTATAACTTGAAAGACTGACTTTTCACACTCCTCACTCCACTCAAAATTGGTAAGAAGGTTGTACGGTGAATTGGCTATTATTGAAACCATGTGTATGAATTTTCTGTAATAGCCACAATGGCATAGACTGAGGTAAATTCACACTCGTTGTCACGTTAAACTCATCATTTGGTGTAACATTTTCCAAAACTATATGGCCCAATAGTTTCCCTTGTTGCACAATGAACACACATTGCTCAAGATTTAATCACACTTGATATTCTTTCCATATGTAAAATATTCTTCTTAATTCTCATATGTGATTTTATCTTCTACAAGGGCGCGAGCACAAATGCTTCACATATACTTCTACGTTTTCTCATTAAATTATTTAAACACATGACACACTAGTCATTGGAAGGTAGACGAGTTATTAGTGAGCCAAATTGGCATCATTCAAAAATCATAAATTTTTCATTTTGTGGCAAAAGGCATCTTTTTTTATCTTCTAGGGCTATGGCCAATTGATTATAGCCTAAAAATCCATCTAGGAAACTATGCACTTCCTTACCTGCTATTCATTTCAATCTGTAATGGGAAGTGTATAAATATCCATCATTTTGGCTGCATTAACTTTCTTCAAGGTAATAAATACACAAAACTTTCCATTGCTTTTGGGCACAACCATGATGAGAGGTAATCATTTTGTGCGCTCAATTCTAGATATGAATATTGCTTCTTTTAATCTATCAATTTCCCCCTTTATTTTAGTTGCATGTATCATTATATGTGTATGGTTTTTGTTTCATGGGCTTGGCTTCTAACATCATAGGGATCGTATGTGATAAAATTTATAGATCAATACCCTTCATATCATTGTATGTCTAAGAAAATATATCTCTATATATTCATGAAAAAGATGTCGTTAATGAGTTTGATTTTGAAGTAATAGTCAAAAAAAAGATGTACACTATTTTGTTGAGAATTACAAGATTTTTCAAGAACAACAAGTTGTAGAACACACCACTTTGATCATACTTCATGAGAATCTATCATGGCAAGAAGAAATATGTAGATGTTTTAAATTGAACAGAGACAAAGAGAAAGCCAATTTCCATGACAAAGTCATGAATTTGGAATGCAAATATTATTCTTTGATAGGGAAACAATTGTACAAAAGAGGAGAAGATGGATATTTGAGAATATGTATACATGATAATGAATATGTCGAAATTCTTCAATTCGCATATGCTAGAGTGGCATAATGACATTTTCAGCTGAAAGAACTGCTAAGAACCAAATTTCCAATAAGGAAGGATGAATTGTCTCTCATATCAATTATGAGTTTTAAATATTTTTCAATGGGGAATAGATTTCATTGGACATATCACCTCCTTCTAAATATACTCATGTTGAATATATCATTTTGGCAACTGGCTACTTAACTAAGTGGGAAGAAGCTAAAAAAACAAGAAGGAATGATGTGCAAACAACAACCAAGTTTCTCTTTGAAGATGTTTTCGCAAGATTTGGGTTACC
>CM035413.1:695000-697500 GCA_020310875.1 Ceratopteris richardii
TTCTTCAACCTACAAACATGATGTGGAAACTCTTTATGAACAAAACCTAGTGGTTGCTCCATGTATACCTCTTCTTCCAAGTCTCCATTGAGAAATGCATTCTTGATATCCAATTGGAAAAGCTTCCATCCTTTGCTAGCAGCCATTGCAATGAGTGTCCTAATGGTGCTCATCTTTGCCACGGGGCTGAATGTCTCTTCAAAGTCCACTCCATAGGTTTGTGCAAAACCCTTGGCCACCAATCTTGCTTTGAACCTAGAAATAGATCCATCTGAATTCCTCTTTACTTTATACACCCACTTATTACCTATTACCTTCATGTTCTCCTTCTTGGGCACTAGAGTCCATGTTTGATTTTCCTCAAGTGTGTCGATCTCTTCTTGCATTGCCTCTTTCCATTCGGTGTACCTGCTTGCATCTTCATAGCAATCGGGCTCATGATCTTCTACTACTTTGTTCATATATGCATAATGCGTTGCCATGTATGAATCATAAGTAAACCTTTGAGTTGGATACTTAACTCTAGAAGACTTCCTTTCTTCACCTTTTGGAGGAATAAACCTCCTTTGCCTTGGGAACTTGATCTCTTTCTTTGACGTGGCTTCTTTCTCCATCATGTGTCCTTCATCATCTTCAACTTCATTACCTTCTTCATCCAACTCCTCCAATCTTGCTTTGCCTTTGTTGATTGATTGTGCTTCATAGCTTGATGAAGATCTCCCCCTCCATGGTGAGTTCATGCTTGAGCTATCTTCATTGATGGAACACCTTGGGCCGCTTAGCTCTAGGTCGATTTGTTCTTCAATGTACATGCTTTTCTTCTTCATAGTCCTGCATACAATCATACTTCTTATACCAAGGGAGTAGCTCATCAAATGCTACATCCCTTGATATCCTCAAGTCCTTTGTGTTTGGGTTGAAGCACCTGTAACCTTTATGATCATTTGAATATCCTAGAAACACACACTTTTCTACCTTTGGTTGTAGCTTGTGCCTCAATTCACTTGGCACATGTACATAACAAGTACATCCAAATATCTTCAAGTGGGAAAGATCAGGTTTCTTACCATAATAGGCTTGATATGGTGTCAACCCATGGATCCCTGAGGTAGGAGCCCTATTCATAAGATACATGGCGGTATTTGCTGCATCACTCCAAAACATGTTAGGTACATTCATCTCATTAAGCATTGCCCTAGCGATCTCGGCAATGTATCTATTCTTTCTCTCTGCTATTCCATTTTGTTGGGGTGTGTACCTGCATGTTACTTGCCTCTTGATGCCTTGATCCATTAAAAAATCAGAAAACTCATTGGAGAAATATTCTCCCCCTTTATCGGACCTTAGCTTCTTGATATATGTACCTGTTTCCTTCTCTACCATTGCCTTGAATGCTTTGAAACATGTAAACACATCTGATTTGTTTTTTATGAAATAAACCCAAACCATCCTTGTGCAATCATCTATAAAAGTGAAAAAGTACTTGTTACCTCCAATGGATTGCTCTTTGGTTGGCCCCCACACATCTGTATGTATCAACTCCAATGGATGTTGGCTTATGTAGCCACTCTTCTTGAATGGAAGTCTCGCTTGCTTCCCTAGTTGACAAGATTCACATAAATGCTTCATACCTTGTCCTTGGAAGTTGGGAAGACCTTCAACCAGCCTCTTGAATTGTGTTTCCTTCATTCTTTGTATGTTGATGTGACCTATCTTCTTGTGCCACAAGTCCAACTCCAAAATCCTCTTGTTTCCATATGTGAAGTAGACATGTTGGGTGGAAGTGAAGAGTCTCCCTTGCTTCTTTCCTCTTGCTATGACCTTGTAACCTTGCTTAGGGTTCTCCACAAAGCATCCACCTTTGTTGAACCTTACTTGATAGCCTCTTTCAACCATTTGCCCAACGGACACCAAGTTCTTTGTGATGGTAGGTACATGCAAGACATCCTTGAGACATCTTCCTTCCTCCTTGTCATCCAAAGCTACATCTCCAACATGGGAGATCTCATGGGCTGTATCATCACCTGTTTCTACATGTCCTTTATCTTTGGGAACATGTAGATTAGTAAACCAAGAAGAATTGCAACTCATATGGTTGCTACATCCACTATCAATATACCAAGTGTTATCTACTTTGCTTGAATTCCCATTCATGTGCATCATCAAGAGATTGTCATTTTCTGAACTTTTAGAAGCATAATTACCTTGGCCTTTGTATGAAGAACCTTGATTATAGCTCCTTTGGTTTCCTCCTTGGTAGAAATCTCTAGCATAGTGGCCAAACTTGCCACATATGTAACATCCTTTGCCATCTTGATTCTTGTTTTGTTGATGTCGTCCTCCTCTTCCTCTTGTTCTTCCTCTCCCTCTTTGTGATGAGGTGCCTTGGTCATGTCCTTGATTGCTTGAGTGGTCTTGCCTTCCTCCAAACCTTCCTTTGCCCCTACCTTGTCCTCCTTGTCTTCCTTTGCCCCTTTGATTACCTGCATAGAAAACTTGT
>CM035413.1:705000-787906 GCA_020310875.1 Ceratopteris richardii
ACAGACAATTGTTGCCAATGTCATTTGGGTGCATACAGCAATTCACATAAATGTTGAGTTGAAGTTATCATAACCCAGTACTGAAGAGATCTCTCTTTAGGTGCTGGAAGAAGTTATGTTTGTATGCCTGTCCTCCAAGTCCTTTTTTTTAATATCATGATGTTATAGGTTGTCGCTGTGGAATCCTTTCTAAGCCATTACACACAGCACTTCTTGTCTTCATGGCAACTAGATTGTAAGTAAGAGCCTGGATCTGAAAAGGGATAGCCTTGAAAAATGACTTGCATAAATGCTTCAGCATCTCTCTATCTGCTCTACCTTCTTGCATGGTTAACTTTGCTTGAGTGATGACTTCATCCTACATACAAGTGAAAGAGGCAACAATTATTTCCGAACAAATAGTACTGAAATTCGATAAAAAGAATATATATAGCGTACTGCTATGCTTAGCTTCTCCAAATAATTCTCAAGGATGTCATGGATGATATCTTCTGTGAATTCTGGATGACCCTGAACGCCCAAAACCTGGTTACCCATAGCAAAAATTTCTACTTGTGTTTTGTCCGAAGATGCAAGTACTTCCCCACCAGGAGGAACTTCATAAACCTGCCATCCACGCCTACAGCTTGTGAATTTCAAGAAATCAAAGCAGGAACATAAATACTTTGATGAACATCCTAACTAAAACTTTTTACCTCGTCTCGATGTATCTCAAGAATACTCAGTGAAGACGGTAGGCAAGAAATGTATGGCTTTGAGTGCATACCATCCGCAAAAGCAATTTTCCGTGAGCCAATCTCCCACCCATGGGCAGCAGGCCCCACCTTACCTCCGAGAGCATGGCTTATAACCTTTCATGAGATTGATATATGCAAGTTAATCACAACCTCACTTACTAGTAAAAATGCGTCATAAAAACTTTATTTCATCTGTCATCCGGAAAATATTAAGAGTGCTGACGAGAATACATTGAGATTTCTGTCAAAGAATTTAAGCTATGGCGTCAAAAAAAGGGGGATTCCAGCCACATCCGTAGTCAACTGAATGTGCACCTCATACAGTGCACATACATTTGAACTAAGCAGTCCCAGCAACAAACAATTGGTTCTATATTACCATGTGTATCGATTTGAGGAATACCTGATGTCCAAAGCAGATACCCAGAAGTTTCTTGTTCATTCTGTAAGCTTTTCGGACCACTTCGCAAAGCCTGACAACCCAGGGAGTCATCCCATATGCATCCTCCATGCTTCCAGTTATAACGAACCCTTCATACTCGTAGAGATCGTCGTCGCAGGGGAACTCGCCGTCAACGACGCGGAAAGTAACCCAAGTCTCGCCAACGTCGCTCAGCAAGTTCCGGATCAAGACTACTACTCCGCCATATGCATCTCGTATATACTCAGACGCATGACCAGCCAAGAGGATAGCGAACTTCCGAAGCTTCAAAGGCTCTGCTCTTGCGCTTAAAAGATCAAGACCCATCGATCCTCAGAAGGCGAACGCTGAATGCTCGAAGCAGACGCTCAGACGAACACTCCGCGTTCACAACGAAGTGGATCTGGGTAGGAAAGTGGCGGGTCTCAGCGTTAAGAGCAGAGGAGCTAGCTGTCTTGAGCAATGTGAACCGAGAGAAGTCTCTCTCGGACGGACTCGGAGAGTCCGACCCCATGTGTGATATTCTAGTTTTTACATGCTAGGACTTCGAAAATAGAAACTGGAAAAGGAGAATTTCTGCTGGGGATGCGAGCCCTCGAACCACGATTGAAGTTTATGGGTCATCTATATATATCTTATCGATAGAGAACCATAGTATGGCGTGAGAACAGTGCAACAGACATAGGGAGGAGAGACAGGCAGGCGATTTGGCAAGTTGGCAACGATGCCTACTCTGCACAAGAGCCCATGAGAATTTCGACCCACTCCAGACTTTGGAAACCGATGTACAGCTTGTAGATCCGTGGCGCCCTGAGATTTTTAGATATGCGCAAGTGAAAAAACGATCTCGGCCTGGATTCTTGAGGCTGGACTCTGGAGTCCTTACAGACTGTAGCAACTCTGTCTGAACTTTGCAGAGGTAGCACACGGTAATATTTGATTCGTCCATGAAATTCTTTTTTTTCTGTCTTGCGAGCCTTGCAACTTGCGAGACAGCCATGGCTATCGTACCTGTTTAAAACAATATAATTCATAGTGCCAGATGATCAAGCATGGTTGCTGATATCATGTTGTTCAATGCAGTTCTGACTGTTTGCTTTCTTTTTTCTCGCAATTAGTGCGAATGCAACGAGCGAAGGTACTAATGTTCTAACAGGATTCCAAGTCGCAAAAGAAAGAGTGTATAAGAAACTGAAAGAAGAATCCGTGGAGGAAGAACATCAAAGGTTTGCTCCCATGTACTAGCCCAAGTCTTGGCTGGATATGTCCATGAGATTCTCATGATGGGTGCCTCTACTTTCCAGGTTAGGTGTGTGAGTTTGTGTTTCCAATTCATTGTACTCTCTAAAAAACAAAAAAGGTTTGCTCTCATTATCCATGTGTTTCTGGGTATGTAAGGTTGCCAAAAAAACAATATTAACTGAGTACAAAGATATCGATCCGATTGCAGGTTACTTTGCGCCCGTAATTCATCCCTCTGTTCTTATAAGTTGGCTCTTCCTATATGCTAGTCAGATTTTACAAAGCAACTCGGAGGAAGAGCAAGACCTTGCTAACAAAGAAAGTTCATTGATAAATCATTGACAAACCAAAAGCATAACCTCATCCTCTCCAATGACATTAAATCAAGCCTCTTACATATGCACTTAACGACACACTTAACTTTCCTTATCTAAATACTCTACAAAGGATTCATATCCTTAATGGAGTGCTACCTTATCCTTGTCTAGATAATCTGCAAGGGATTCATATCCTTAGTCGAGTGTTGACTACCCTATCCTTATCCACAATCGAGTGCTGACTACCTTAATGTAAAAGAGGGGATGATACTCACCATTTGATAGATCATATTGGAGATGTACTTCCACTTTTGTAGAATTGCAAGCGATTGAGTAGCTCACCTGCATTTAGTGATGTGTTTGACGTACGTCAAATTTTCAGGACTAAGTAGACCGGATTGATGGCACGTAGACCCCCTCTCGAGATGACTGTGTGTGTAAATATTTAGTAAATAAGGCGATTGCATGTTAGAATGATGGGGTAGATTGTTTGAAATATAGTGTTAAAACCCTCTCTGTCGCATTTCAATCGTAGAGCTTGATGAGTGCTACCTTCTTACATGAGAAAGAGGCTTGAAGTCCTCACGGGCATATGTATTTTGATAAAGTTACCAACTCACTTCAATGCTCATAGCTCACTCCCTACACAATGAAACTCAAGGGGAATGCCCTCCTAGGCTCACAATCCCCTTGAGGCTCTTCGTAATGCATATGTACACACACAATAAAGTAAAAGGGAGCTTAAAAATCACCAAGAAGATCAAGTTACAAATTTGTTAGTACTTTCATTCACAAAATGTGAGCCCTCTTTGATGATGAGCATTCATTGATATACATATATACATAGTCTAATGATCCTTTTCATACCATGTTTATGTTTGGAAAAAAAATTATATCTAGGTTATTCAAAAAAATCCAAAATGCTACCATCGCACCTTGTATGCTCAAGGACTCAACCTACACAAAGTTAGGGTTTATTTTCCAAAAATTGTATTTACAAGCTAATATTAGCTTGGATTGTCGTAGTGCTAGATCTTCAATGATGACTAATATTTCATAGTCTATGTTAATCCTTGATATGTATGTCAATATTTCAAGGTGCTTTTTGACATCCTTGATAATAGGAGCTTGGCATCTTCATATTCGCTTCAAAGCGGTAATAATCTTCTTGATCTTAGTTGTTTCAACCGTTTGGGTAGATTTTCAGTTTGTTATGTAAGAACACTCTTTATGCCAATGCTAAAAAAAGTTTGTTATGATAAAAAAAACATTTTACTTTTGTTATGTAAGAACACACTTTATGCCAATCCTAAAAAAAAGTTACTTTTTTCAAAGTACACTAGAATATTTAGGGCATATTATCATTTATAGTCAAGGAGTGCATGTGGATCCGAAGAAAATCAAAGTAATTGTAAAATGGCATATACCTGAGTCAGTTAATGATGTACACTCTTTTCATGGGCCGGCTAGTTTTAAAAGAAAATATATTAAAAGTTTTCCTTACCTATCACTTCCACTTACTTTATTATTGAAGAAAAAATTAAAATTTGCATGGGGGTTAGCACCAAAACAATATTATGAATGAATCAAGCAGCCACCTATAAGAAATAGTAGCACAATGGAATAGAACAGTAGAGAGAGCTGAGAAAAAATGTAGACAAAGAGAGACACGGGTTGAGAGGTAGGGAAATCAAATTCTCAAATTTCCAACAACAATACAGCTAGAAAGATGGTGTTGTCCGCCTATGCACTCCCAATAGAACTTACTAGTGTGCAATGTTATATAAAGCTACACATGGGCCATGCCTATATAGCCTTTACAAGGGGGATTTGGTATAGATAGATTTAGTCATGAGATACAAAATAGATGGAAAAATATACAATCCAGTAATATCTCCATGACCAGAATTCCTAATGTCCCTACCCTACGGGTCAGTGGGCTAGGTCCCCTGGATTCTGCAAAAGGAGGTAAGCCCCCCTCTATGGGAACCAAATGACACCGAAAGATTCTATGGGAAAAGCACATGACACCACAAGGCCTTTATTTTCACTTTAAATGGGAACCAAATGGCCCGAAAGTTTATGCTCCACCATCTTAATGGCTAGGCTCACAAAGATCATCTATTACCATCAACGATCACATATAGACCTCATCTAGCTTGGAAGTTGGGATTCCACAAATATCTGAGATCTCACAATGGCTTCTCCTCATAATGGGGGCCTTACAACTTAGAGCACCATGGATCATTTATGGTCACTTGAGGGTGGAGTATTGAGTATATCTAACAACCCCCCCCTCGATGTCCACCATGCGGTGAACTACCTCCTTGGTCTGATCCTAAGCTTTGGAAAGTATCGATGAAGTTGCTCTCCCCCAAGAGCCTTGGTGAAAATGTTTGCTCCATTTTCTTTAGTTGGACAATAGTTTATCTCCATGAACTCGTCCTCGATCAACTCACACATATGTCCTTGTATTCCTATGTGCCACAGGATCCTCCTCAACCATACTCCTTCACATGCTGCTTTGTGCTTAGGTTCAATAGAAGATAATGCCACACTCAGTCACTTCTTACTAATCCAAGAGAAAATCTTATATCCTAAAGAAAATCAATATCTTGAAACTGATTTTTTGGTATCAATATCTCTTGCCCACTTTGAATCACAATATTCAGCCAAAGATGATCCTTCTTCATAGAGAATCCTATCATGGACAAAGGAAACCATCCCATGTGAATCCTATATCTCATGATTGGTTCAGAATTAGGAGAAACCAATGCTTCCATTGCGTCCGAAACGTGCCAAAACCCTAAGATCAACTATCTATTTGCTAAATTCTGACATTCTCAGGTCTTGATTGATTTGCTGACATCATTGATGGCATCATCAACTCGCAACCGCCTTGGGAACTGCCCTTGAAAACCTATATAAGGAAGGGTTGGCCACATTCATAATCAATCTTGCCAATACCAGTCTTGGGAGCTCAAGGAGTCATGACCGCCAAGTAAGTACTCTTCAAGTTCCAGTTCTAGTTCTTGTCTTGTTCCTTGTTCTAGTCTAGTTCTTGGACATCCTATCTTGTCCTCTTGTAATCTTGTCGTACAAGATCCTGTCGAGTTCTTTCTTGTATTTAGTTCATCTCCGAGAAGGGAGTTCTTGTAATCCAGATATCTTGTCTCATACTTACGATCCCGGGTTGTGGGATCTCTTGTATCATCTCTAGTAGAGTTATTCATACCTATCAGTCCCGGGTTGTGGGACATCTTGTATCAATCATGTATTCTTGTATTATTTTCCCTTCATGGGTGTTCTTGTTATCAGAAGTGTGTTTCCGAAATCTTGTCTACTGTAGTCAGAGAGCACAATCTAGTGCTCCCCTGACATTTTGGCAAGACTAGCTTCTATCCAATACCAGACATCATGGAGAACGCTTATGAACAAATTATAGCATCACCTCAGAGTCTCCAACAACAAGTCGAAGACCTAAGTCATCGACAGACACAAGTCGAGATGGGACATCCAGTGCATGTATGTGCACTCCTCCAAGAATTACAAGAATGAATTGGGAGTCTTCAAGAAAATCAAGGGAGTGTTCAAGTGAATCAACAGCCTAGTACATCATTTATGAAGGAACCCAAGATTTGCATGCCAGAAAAGTTCGATGGGGATCACATAAAGTTTCATGGATTTCTCCAGCAAGTTAAATTGTACATCCGTATGCAACCTGATAGATACCCTGATGAGGCATCCAAGGTTGTGTTTATTGGAACCTTGCTCTGTGGCCAAGCATTATCATGGTTTGCCCCAATCTTGGAGAAGAATATGGTAGTACTTCAGGACTATGAGGGGTTTCTTCGAGAGCTCTCCGCCACATTTGGAGATGAAGATACAAGTCGAGTAGCAGAAACAAAACTTCGGAAGTTATGTCAAGGTAACCCCCCTGCCTCTACCTATGCATCTGAATTTAGGCATTTGATATGTGATCTCACTTGGCATGAAGATTATTTCATTAGCCAATTTAGATGGGGTTTAAGAGATGATGTGAAGGACCTTTTGCTCACGATGCCAGAGGTTAAAACATTGAATGAATATATCATGCAAGCTATTCAATGTGATAACAGACTTTTTGAAAGGAAACAAGAAAAACAAGTAGAAGGAAGACCTCACCAGTGGAAACCTTTCCAACCCACTACTAAAGATGAGTCTATGCCTGAACCTATGCAAATAGATGTAACTAGGTTTCAACCTTTAACACTAGAAGAGAAACAGAGAAGGAGTGTTAATAAGTTATGTCCCTACTATGGAAACCCTGGACATATTGCAATTAATTGTCCAAACAAGAGAACAAACTCCAGAGTCGCAGCCACCCTTGTAGAGTAGGGAAACGAGGAAGTCCAGTTGTAAAAGAGACCTTGTAGCCGGACCATGATATAAGAAAGGGTCTCATAATTCCAACTACACCCATAGAAACATGTCTTGCACCTATCAAGTTAATCATACCCAAGAAGGCTCTTTCCCTTACAACCCTAGTAGATTCAGGAGCCTCCTCATGTTTCATCGATGAAGGATTGGTTAAGGAACATGGAGTTCCTGTACTTCGAAAGAACAAACCAGTAGTAGCTGAAGTAGTAGATGGACGACCTCTAGCATCTGGTAATATAACCATGGAAACCACACAATTAAGAGTACACCTTGGTGACCATGAATCCCACATATGTTTCAATGTAATATCGAGCCCAGTACATCTAGTTATCATTGGAATGCCCTAGTTAAAAAAGCATAATCTAGACATTAATTGGAAAAAGAATAAAATCACCCGTCGAGATATCAAGAAGAACCCAACCTATGTTGGAGCCAAATCCTTCATACATGCAGTAAGGAAGGAACCTACATATATGATCTATGACATACCAGCTCAAGAATCCAAGAAAGATGATCCAGTACAGCTATCCAATCAGTACAAAGGCTTTGAAGATGTTTTTGAAAAGAAGAATGCACATATCCTCCCAGAGCATAGACCTTATGATTGCCCCATAGATCTTCAAGAGGGAGCACAACCACCCTTTGGACCAATCTACAGACTATCCCCAAAGGAACTTACAGAACTACGCAAGAACATTGATGAGAATCTAGCAAAGGGGTTTATCAAAAACACTCAAAGTCTCCAGTAGGAGCTCCTATTTTATTTGTAAAGAAGAAGGATGGGACTCTTCGGATGTGTGTAGACTATCGTGGATTGAACAAAGTCACTATAAAAAATAGATACCCTCTACCACTCATATGAGAGCTCTTGGAACACCTTGGAAAAGCAAAATTCTTCATGAAAATTGATCTTCGAGGAGCTTACAACCTTGTCCGGATTAGAGAAGGAGATGAATGGAAAACAACATTTCAAACAAGGTATGGCCATTTTGAATCTGTAGTTATGCCATTCGGTCTTACAAATGCTCTAGCTGTCTTCCAACATATGATGAATGATATCTTTCAAGAATATTTATATGATTTTTTTGTAATATACCTTGACGATATCTTGATATTCTCCAAAAATCTAGAGGATCATGAATATCATGTAAAGATAGTCCTAGAGAAACTAAGAGAAAAAGAATTATATGCAAAATTGGAGAAGTGCTCTTTCCATAAGACAGAAGTGGAATTTTTAGGGTACATTATATCAGATAAAGGAATTTTTATGGACCCTAAGAAAATTGAGATAATCCTTGATTGACAACCACCTTCATGTGTTCAAGATGTACAATGTTTTTTGGGGTTTGCCAACTTCTACAGGATATTCATCAGAGATTACTCCAAGATAGTGACACCTCTTACCAAGCTTACAAGGAAGTCCAAATTCTCATGGACCGAAGAAGCAGAAAAAGCCTTTCGAACCTTGAAATCAGCATTCACTACCGCTCCAATTCTAGTTCATTCTGATTCTAGTAAGCCCTTCTTCCTAGAGACAGATGCATCAGACTTTGCCCTAGGAGCCATTCTTTCCCAATATGGAGATGATGGGCACCTACATCCAGTTGCATATCATTCAAGGAAATTTTCCCCTCCATAAATTAATTATGAAATTCATGATAAAGAACTTCTTGCCATAGTGGACGCGTTTGATACATGGCGTCACCATCTAGAAGGAGCAACACATAAAATTACTGTATATACAGATCACAAGAACCTGGAGTATTTTATGACCACCAGCATCCTCAATAGAAGCAATCTCGATGGATTAACTTTCTATCCAGATTCGATTTTGGCATCACATACTGTCCAGGACGTCAGCAATGTCAGTCAGACGTCTTGTCTAGAAGATCTTACCTTGCACCAAAGAAGGGTGAAGAGGCCTTTGATCAACAAGAGAGTGTATTACTCAAGCATGAGCATCTCCAATTAGCAGCTATCTCTTTAACCCATCATGAAGACTCAACCTTAAATCATTTGATCTATGAGAATCTACTACAAGATGAATTGTTTTGTAATGTTAAGCAGAAAGCTCAAGAAGGAAATGTCCAAGAAGTAAATGAATTTCATGAAAAGGACGGATTATTATTCTATAGGAACCTATTGTATGTCCCTCCAGGAAAGCCCAGGATCCAAGTACTTCAACAACGTCATGACAACCTTGAAGCAGGACATTTTGGAGTAAATAAAAAAATAGAACTCATATCAAGGGATTTTTGGTGGCCTCAAATGTGGAAGCAAGGCAAAGAATATATTCGAACCTGTGATACTTGCAATAGATCTAAGGTACCGCGACATAAACCTCATGGCCTCTTGCAACCTTTACCTATTTGAGAAAGGCCATGGGCTTCATTATCTATGGATTTCATCACAGATCCACCAAAGTTAGATAAGTATGATGCCATTCTTGTTATTGTGGATAGATTTACAAAGATGGCACACTTCATTCCAACTACAAAGGCAATCACAGGTGCAGCCACTACTAGACTTTTTCTCAGATACATCTTTAGGCTCCATGGATTGTCTGATGATATTGTCAGTGATCGAGTTCCACAGTTCATATCCAGCTTTTGGAACGGTCTTTGCAAGCTCCTTGGTGTTCAAGTTAAACTATCTACAGCAAATCATCCATAGATTGATGGACAAACAAAACGGGTGAATCAAGTCCTAGAGCAATACCTCCGTTGCACTAGCAACTATCACCAAAATGATTGGTTTAGTTGTTACCCTTTGCAGAGTTTGCCTATAACAATAGTGTTCATCCATCTACTAAGCAAACTCCCTTCTTTGCAAACTATGGACAACATCCAAGAATGGATATACAACTCTCAAATCATGTCAAGAACCCAGCCGCCAGATACAAGGCCTAGTACTTGATGGACATTCACAAAGAACTCAAGGAAGAGATCCATACAGCTCAAGAACAATACAAGTACTATGCAGATCAACATCATGTCCAGAATCCATCGTATCAAATTGGGGATAAAGTATGGTTACTCAGAAAGAATTTGCAAACTTCAAGGCCCTGTGCAAAGTTAGATCATCAAAGATTTGGTCCATTCACCATCTTGGACAAGATCAATCCAATCATCTTCAAGCTCCAGCTACCAAGCACCATGAGAATACATCCAGTTTTCCATGTATCCATGTTGGAACCATATCAGATTTCACCATTGAGGGGGAGAGACCTAGTCCTTCACCACCTATCAAGATTCATGATCATGAAGAATTTGAAGTCGAGCATGTCCTAGATTCCAGAATATCCCGAGGAAGATTGGAATATCTTATTCATTGGAAAGGGTATGACATTAGTGATAGTACTTGGGAACCCGTAGAAAACCTTTAGAGAGCACCAATCAAGGTTCAAGAATTCCACAAGAGAAATCCAATGAAGCCGAGATCAGATAACATGACCGCTCCTCGTGGAACTCGTCGTTTGAGGGGGAGGTGATGTCATGGACAAAGGTAACCATCCTGAACCTTAGATTCCATGTGAATCCTATATCTCATGATTGGTTCAGAATTAGGAGAAAGCAATGCTTCCATTGCGTCCAGAATGTGCCAAAACCCTAAGATCGACTCTCTATTTGCTAAATTCTGACATTGTGAGGTCTTGATTGATTTGCTGACATCATTGATGGCATCATCAACTCGCAACCGCCTTGAAAACTGCCCTTGAAAACCTATATAAGGAAGGGTTGGCCACATTCATAATCAGTCTTGCCAATACCAGTCTTGGGAGCTCAAGGAGTCGTGACCGCCAAGTAAGTACTCTTCAAGTTCCAGTTCTAGTTCTTGTCTTGTTCCTTGTTCTAGTCTAGTTCTTGGACATCCTATCTTTTCCTCTTGTAATCTCATAGTACGAGATCCTATCGAGCTCTTTCTTGTATCTAGTTCATCTCCGAGAAGGGAGTTCTTGTAATCCAGATATCTTGTCTCATACTTACGATCCCGGGTTGTGGGATCTCTTGTATCATCTCTAGTCCAGTTATTCATACCTATCAGTCCCGGGTTGTGGGACATCTTGTATCAGTCATGTATTCTTGTATTATTTTCCCTTCGTGGGTGTTCTTGTTATCAGAAGTGTATTTCCGAAATCTTGACTAATGTAGTCAGAGAGCACAATCTAATGCTCCCCTTACAAATCCCATAATTGATGGTTCCTTTCACATAACTAAGTATCCACATCCTTGCCTTCCAATGATTCTGGCAAGGCTTATTAGAGAGCCTGCTTACTACTCCAACATCATAGGAGATATCTGGTATGGTATTGCACAAGTACATGAGAACTCCAAATAGTTTCCTGTATCTTCCAATATCTATTGGAGGTGAAGTATCTACAATAGATAATTTCATGATGACCTCTAGAGATGTAGAAATCTCCTTGCAATCCTCCATGTCAAACGCCTTCGAAATCTATCTTGCATAATTTTGTTGAGAAATTATAATCTTCCCTAGTTCATTCTATACTTCAAGGCTTAAAATAATAATGCCTTAAGCCCAAGTCTATCATTTCAAAATCCAACTCAGGGCATCTTTTGTTTGTTGAAGAAGAGCATCATCATTTCATGTAATCAGAAGGTCATCTACATAGAGTACAATCACAATTGTCTTCCCTTCTCTCTTTAGAACATACAAGCTAGCATCAGAAGCACATCTTTTGAAACATAGGTCCAAGAGGTACTTATCTATCCATTGGTACCATGCTCTAGGGCTTGTTTTGGCCCATATGATGCCTTCTTTAGCTGACATATCTTGTTTTGTGAATAGGGAGCCTCAAACCTTGGTGGTTGATACACATATACCTCCTCCTTGAGGTCTCCATTCAAGAATTCTAATTTGACATCCATGTGATAGACTAGCCATTGTTTATGCACAACCACAAATAGTACTACTCGAATAGTAGTCAACCTTGCAGTCAGGGCAAATGATTCACAAAAATCATTCCTTCAATTTGTGAACAGCCTTATGTGTCAAGTCTTGCTTTGTACTTCTCCAAAGTATCATCAGCCTTGTACTTTGGTTTCTAGACCCATTTGATGCCAATGATCTTGCACTTAGGGGGTCGATCCACTAGCTCCCAAATTCCATTCTTCATGATATTGTCGTTTTTTGTTTGCATGGAAGCCCTCCGATACGGATCATGGAGTGCCTCATCCGCATTGGTTGGTTCCTTTTCTTGTTCTTGAATTAGCTAAGCCATCAGGGCTATATTTACAACATGGGTGCTTACCCTTCTCTGCTCCTCTATTCTCTATGATTGCCTTGGTCCATGTGCAACGTACTCTAGTAAATATGGGATGGGGTTTGCAGAATCATAGAGCTTCCTCGTCCAACGTGCCAATGGCTTTTCTGCTTGGTTGAAAACAGGTTGGTGACTTTCAGACTCATAATGTGAAGATGATGCTTGATAGCTCTTGGGCCAGGTTCATAGTGGACTCCCCTTTGCCTGATGATAAAGTGGAATCTCTCTTTTCATCCTCCATTGCATGTGGCTACTCCTCCTTAAACACCACATCACAACTTGCCATGATCTTATTAGCCTCGAGTTCGTAAAGCTTAAAATCCTTCTTATCCTCATTGTACCCTAAGAAGATACATTTGATGCTTTTTGTTGAAGCTTGTTTGTCTCCCTATCTAGAACATGTACATAACATTCACCTCCAAAGACTTTGAAATGGGAAGCACATGGCTTTTTACCAATGTAGGCCTTTTGTGTTGATATATTTTGGTAGTGATGTGTGTGAACACACTTAGGACCATCCGGGTACTCTTTTCCCTCTTACGGAGGGTTTTTCTTGTCGACTTGTATATACACCTATAACCCTAACGGGTTACTTATCTTTCTAAATTCAATTGGTAATACATTCAATATTGTTTGTTGTGCTCCAAGCTTCTTCTTCTTCATTGTGTTGTTTGTGTGCTTCCATAGACCTCAAACTCCAACAATTGGTCAAAGTAGGTTATTGCTTCATCTATGGCATCGTCGACACCCCTCCGATGAGAGTCTCATAATTGCACAAAAATTGGTGAGCATACTCAGGGAGATAAGGAGTTCAAAAAAATGGCTTTGCTCCCTGGTATCAAAATTTTAATATGAGCTTGTTTGGCCTTAGAATGCACTATCGTAGTGCATACGCATGCAATTTTGTCCTTTTGTACCAAACACATATATAAGTTTTGGTTTGTCAGTACAAGTGCCTCAAAGTCATTTTTTTGCATCACAGTATTTTAGTTAGTGGCCATGGCTAAAAGCAATGATGTATTCCATATGTTGACTGTTGAGGACAAGTTGGATGGTACCAATTATCCATTATGGGAATATATTATGCATCATGTATTGGTGGCAAAAGGACTATGGAATATTGTGCAAGGTGTTGAAAAATGACCCACTGCACCTGCTAATATAGTTATTGAAGGTGATGTAGATGGCATTGAAGATGACGATCTTCAAATTCCTGTTTGTGCTCCAATTCCTGGTGCACTTACTATAGAGCAACTTCGATGGGATGATAGAGATGATCAGGCACATGCATTGATAGATTTGTCTATCAAACGTGCCATTATCCCTCATATTCGCACTTGAAAAATAGCAAAGGATGCTTGGGATACACTCATCACTTTATACCAAGGAAGAAATGAGGCTCGTATTGCTTACCTCCAAAAACTATTGGAGAGTGAGCATATGAATGAAATGAGATTCTATGGATACTTTTTTGACAAAGATCAAAGATTTGGTGGAACACTTGATTTCTACTGATGAATTCTTACTAGATAGTTCACTTGTGGAGACTATTTTGAATGGTATTCCAAATTCATATCAAAGTTTTGCTTCTACTCTTTGGTTGATGATTAAAGGCAATCCAAATGATTTAACATTTCAAGAGGTAGTAGTCTCTATTTTGTTACAAGAAGATCAATTATACAAGAAGAACATGTCTATTATGCGTTTTGTAGATCAAGCTTTCTTAGCTAGTCAGAAAGTCAAGGGAAAATGGAGCTCATCTTCTAGTAACCACAAATCTGCTAATGCTGTAAAGTCCAAGAAGGAAGACAAAGGTGAGAAGAAAATAGAAAAGCAGAAACAATTTTGCAAATAGTGTAAAGAAAATGATCATGTCATAAAGAGTTGTCCAAAATTGGCTGCAAAAGAGGAAAAGAAGAAAGAGGTTGGAATGGTTGTTGTAGAGGCCTCTACAGCTAAAATAGAGACTGCTAATCTTGTGTAGAATGAAGAATGGGCATTTACCAATGTTTGCAACTATGAACCACCTTCTCATGAACAGTGTATGTCTACAGTAGACTCAGATGCTTGGGACTTTGACAATGGGGCAACCAAACATATTACCAATCAGCGTAGTTTCTTCAATTCACTTGAGCCTACCCCTACAAGGAATACTGTCACGTGTGCCAACAACTCATTTTATCCTATCATGGGAGTTGGTAAGGTCGTTCTCACTACTACTAATGGTATGTCTTTCACATTGTTAGATGTTTTTTTGTGCCAAGGATCAAGAAAAACTTTTGTGAGTTTTAGCATTAGTCAAGATCAGCTTGGTTGTCAAATTGTTGATGACATGTAAAGTTCATGATCTGTCAAATGGTGATGTTATTATTGCTTCTGGCATTATATATCATGGTTTTATGTATATGTGTGTGTATGTATATGTATGTATGTACATGTGTGTTTATGTGTTTGTATGTATATGTGTGTATCTATATATGTGTGTGTATATGTTTGTATGTATATGTGTATGTATGTGTATGTGTGTATATGTGTTTATGTATGTATATGTATATGTGTATGTGAGTCTATGTGTGTGTATGTGTATATAGGTGTGTATGTGTGTGTATGCATATGTGTGTATGTATGTATGCATATGTGTGCATGTATGTATGCATATGCATGTGTATGTGTGTGTGTATGTGTGTGTGTTTCTCTATGTGTGTGTATGTATATGTGTATGTATGTATATGTGTATGTATGTATATATGCGTGTGCATGTATATGTGTGTGTATGTATAATGTGTGCATGTATCTATATGTATGTATAGTGTGTGTATGTATGTGTGTGTATGTATATGTGTATGTATATGTGTGTGTATATGTGTGTGTATGTGTATGTGTGTGTATGTGTATGTGTGTGTATGCATGTGTATATATGTGTATGTATATGTGTGTGTATGTGTATGTGTGTGTATGTATATGTGTGTGTATGTGTATGTGTATGTGTGTGTATGTATATGTGTGTGTATGTGTATGTTTGTGTATGTTTATGTGTGTGTGTATACATATGTGTGTGTATATGTATGTGCATGTGTGTGTATGAATGTGTGTATGTATGTATGCATGTGTGTGTATGTATGCATGTGAGTATGTGTGTGTGCCTACATGTGTGTATGTATATGTGTATGTATTTGTATTTGCATATGTGTATGTGTGTGTATATGTGTGTTTATGTGTATGTGTGTGTATGCATGTGTATATATATGTATGTCACTTTATATGTGTGTGCGTGTGTATGTATATGTGTGTGTATACATGTGCATGTTATTGCATTTGTGTTTATGTGTGTGTGTGTATATGTGTATGTTTGTCTATGTATGTGGTGCATCCATATGTGTGTATATGTGTATGTGTATGTATGCATGTGTGTATGTATGGATGTGTGTATGTATGCATGTGTGTATGTGCGTGTCTATGTGTGTGTATGTATATGTGTATGTATGTGTATGTGCATATGTGTGTATGTCCATGTGTGTATGTATGTATGTATGTATATGCATGTGTATGCATATGTGTGTATGTATGCATGTGAGTGTATGTGTATGTGTGTCTATGTGTGTTTATGTATATGTGTATATATCTGGATGTGTGTATGTGTATGTGTGTGTATGCATATATGTGTGTATGTGCATGTGTGTGTATGTGCATGTGTGTGTATGTGCATGTGTGTGTATGCATGTGTGTATGTATGTATGTATGCATATGCATGTGTGTGTATGGATGCATGTGTGTGTATGTTTTTAAACTATTCGAAAGGATTTGTCTACTACAAACTTGGAATTCCTGTGTTGACTTAGAGATAGGAGATTGTTTAAGGCATAGAAATAAGCTAAGAAAATCTATGATGTGCTTGCCTAAGTGAGAAAGTGAGGGATAAAAAAATATGATTGACCTGCATGGCTATCATCCTTGGCAGAAGGAAGTGGAAATTGCATCCTTGAATCATATGCCACTTAGAAGACCACTTACATATGAGTTGCTTAGGAAGTGGGGAAGTCTCAAGAGATATTATATTCATCACTTGAGTAAAAGGGAAATCATCCTTAACAATTAGGCTAAATTGGACCAAAAATTCAACCAAGAAGATCAACTCAGTGAGAACCTTTAGTGAGAATTAAACTAGAGGGATTGGACATTAAAAGACTAAAATCCATTGGGTCATCTTAATCAATTATATATGCATGTGAATAAAACATTTTTTCTAGTATGTTGTGAATCAAAAGGAAAATGAACTAATCTTCTATTCATACTAGGAATTCAATTGAAGAGGGATTCATTCATTAAGGAATCCTTTAGAAGATCTCTCTGGTACATATCTAAACCTTTTTTGTGAGTCTGTTTCTTTCATTTAAAACGGAAGGGTTATATGTGCATGGTTATGCTTGTTATTCATTGAGTGAACAAAGTTCTAATGCATGTGAATCATTCATAATTATGAGCATGAAAATTGTCACATTTATGCTTTTAAGATCTAGAACTACACTAGGAAGAAAACAAACAACTAGTGCAAGATCTTTAGGCAAGGTGGCAACCTTGCCCTCATTTTGTTTGCTATTGTTGATGATGCACTTGGCTAGTTTCTTCATGATGCCTAACTAAAAGGGAATCTTAACGGTATCATTGTGTTTGGATCTCAAGATGACATGTTTCTTCAAACATATGGTGATGATACTAATGCAACAATCCACAATAATTGTAAAAACATTAGCTATTTTTGGGAGTCTCTATCCACGTTTTGCATAGCCCTTGGGTCTAAAATCAACCATAGAAAAATGTTGATCAAAACTTTTGGGTCCACTACCTTTGATTGTTTTATTCAAGGTGGCTACTAACCACTTCAAGATGGAGCGATATTTAATCTTCTTGGTATGCCCCTTGGTTTTTGCATTTCACCTTGGTCTCTAGGAGTGGATTTTGGCTAAGCCCAAAGTCAAAGCTCATAAGTAGAGTAATCCTAATTTCGGTTAAGCCTTCAAGATTTTCTTCCACAACCACTACATAACACTGACTATTATCTTTGATCTCTTTGGGTGCATCCCTACTAAGCCACAAATGCAACAAGTCAAGTCAATCCTCCTCAACTTTTTATGGGGCTTCTTGGATTAGTAAGGATACCTAGGATCAAATATTATACTTGTTGTCTTCCTGAGGAAGAAGGAGGTTTTGGCCTAATAGAAATTGATAAAATAGGGAAGAACAGTGTTTCCAAGTAGGTCTTTACAACCTTGAATTCCAATGACTTTTGGGATTCCATGTTCAAGAACACTCTTCTTAAAGGGTTTCTCTCTGGCATTCCCTCATGGACTAGGTTTCCTCTCAACACGATATGTTTGAGTAACCAAGATTTTTTATTTAAAGGCCCTTTTTTTTACATGCTTTCTTCACTTTTGAATGACTTAACAAAAGAACGATCACCGCCTTGCAAGTGGATTCCTCTATGAGATAGTAATATTTGGCTCAATGCTTAGCACCTACCCCTATAGAGATGTTTTTACAAAACCGGTTACAAACTCTCTCTCAAAGGTATAAATAGTTTGCTAATATATGGACCAACTGGCCTTAGATACGTGATCTTCCCTCTTTATTGAAATTCCTTCACATATAATAGAAGCCATTTGAGATTATTTATTCTACTATGGATTAGATGCAATGTGTTGCATATTAACACTTTGTAGGATCATGGGAAACAAATCACGAAGGACTCAATTTTGGATTCTTCTAATGACTTGCTTAGTGCTAACCTCAATATTGGAAACTAGCATATCAACTAGACCTAGAAACAATGGAAGTACATATTCTATGTGATTTTGTTCCTACAAATTAGCTTCAAAGAATCTATTTTTTCTTGGATAACTCTCCATCAAGTGGCTTGATGTGGTCACAAATTGAGTTCCATTTAAAAATTTAATATAATGTGTCATTATTGTCATAAGCAAGAAAACATTGTCCAAATGTTTGTAGATTTTCATCATGCACAAATGTATTGGAGGTGGCTTCAAACTCTCCAATGACAATAAATTGTTCTAGGAATTAACTCCTTCTTTGATGTTTATGTATGGACCTCATTAAACTCAAGATCATATACATTATATGGATTGAAAGGAATCAAAAGTCTTTTGATGGGACCAAATTGCAACACTTCCATTTGATTTTTGACTTAAGTAGCCAATCTCTTTTGTAGGTAAAAGATGCCATTTTGATTAATATTTCACACAGAGAGTACAACAAGTTCCTCAGGCCCCATCCCCTAGAGAAAGAGAAGAAGATGGGGTGTAAGGAGCTCCTCAATGGATAGAGAGGCTATGCTCTAGTTTTTTACATTAAGGATGAATTGCAAGGATACTACTATTGTTGGGACTTTCTTCCCTAAGTCTTTCAAAGTTTTTGTCATGTTGTAATTTTGGGTAAAAAGATTTAAAGACTATATTTTTTAGGAATACCTTGTGTTCAGCCACTTCTTTCCCAACAACTTAGAAGTTGCCTTAGAACATGAGTCACCTAAATTTGATTACTATGATGGCATGCACAAAGCAAGAAGATATAGCAATATGGACTCAATATGTGCTCATCGTATACTTATGGCACTAGATTCTTAACCATCTAAATGTTGATATATTTAGGTAGTGATGTGTGTGAACACACTAGGACTGTTGGGGCTCTTTTTTCCCTCTTTAGGAGGTTTTTTTCCCCCGGCTTGTATATATGCCTATTGCCCTCACGGGCTACTTATCGTTGTAATTCTAGTGGTAATACATTCAGTATTGTGTTATGCTCCAAGCTTCTTCTTCTTCCTTGTGTTGTTTGCATGCTTCTATAGATGTCTAACTCCAACAATTGGTATCAGAGCAGGTTGCCGCTTCATCTAGGGTGTTGTCTAAACCTCTTCGATTGCAATCTCATAATCACACAAATTTTAGTGAGCATACTCAATGTGTTTTCGAGATCAAAACAACTTTGTTGTGTGGTGCCGAAATTGCGATCCGAGCTCGTTTCGACCTCCGAATGCACTATCATAGTGCTTGTGTAGGCTATCTCGTCTTTTTGTGCCAAAGGTATATACTAGTTTCGGTTCGCCAGTATAAGCGTCTCGAAGTCTGCTACAGGTCTAGCAGAATTTGTCTGGGCAGTTCTGTTCAACTTTTTGAGATACAATCAATTTTTTGCATCAAGGTATTTTAGTCACCGGCCATGGTTGAAAGCAATGATGTATTCCGTATGTTGGCTGTTGAGGATAAGTTGGATGGTACGAACTACCCATTATGGGCTTATATGATGCGACATGTATTGGTTGCAAAATGACTGTGGAACATTCTGCAGGGTGTTGAAAAATGCCCTATCACACCTGCAATTGTTACAACTGCAGGTACTGAAGCTAATGTAGAAGGTGTCAAAGATGATGATATTCTGCATATTCGTGTTCGTGCTAGAGTTTCTGTTGCACATACTGTAGAGCAAATTTTTTGGGATGGCAGAGATGCCCAGGTACATGCATGGATAGCTTTGTCTGTCAAACGTGCCATTATTCCTCACATACGCTCTTGCAGAGCAACTAAGGATGCTTGGGATACACTTACCACATTGTACCAAGCTAGGAATGAGGCTCGTGTTGCTTACCTCTGAAAACAGTTGGAGAGTGAGCACATGAGTGAAGGTGATTCTATGGATAGTTTTCTAACAAAGATCAAAGGCTTAAAGGAACCGTTGATTTCTGTCAATGAGGCTATACCAGATAGCTCACTTGTGCAGACCGTTCTGAATGGTCTTCGTGATTCATATCAAACTTTTGCTTCTACTCTTCGTTTGATGATGAAAGGCAATCCAAATGCTTTGTCAGTTGAGGAGTTAGTCTCTGTTCTATTGCAGGAAGATTAGTCCAGACAGAACAGTTCCATTATGCGTGTTGCAGATCAAGCTTTCTTGGCTAGTCAGAAGGGCAAAGGAAAATGGAGCTCTTCAAGTAGTAAGCAGAAATCTGCTAATTCTGCACAATCGAAGAGGGAAGACAAAGATGAAAAGAAATCAGAAAAGCAAAATTGTTTTGCAAGTATTGTAAAGGAAATGATCATATCATAAAGAACCATCCACAATTGGCCACTAAAGAGGCAAAGAAGAAAGAGGCTAGAATGGTTGTTGTAGAGGCCTCTACACCAAAAACAGAGTCTGCTAATCTTATGTAGGAAGAAGAATGGGTGTTTACTACTGTTTGCAGTTTTGACCCATCTTCTCATGAGTAGTGCATGTCTACAGTAGGCTTAGATGTTTGGTACTTTGATAGTGGGACGACCAAACATATCACCTCGCAGCACAGTTTCTTCACTTCACTTGAGCTCAGATCGCGATTTCGGCACCACAGAGCGAAGCGGTATTGATCTCGAAAACACATTGAGTATGCTCACCAAAATTCGTGTGATTTTGAGACTGCAACCGGAGAGGTATAGACGATACCCTAGATGAAGCGGTGACCTGCTTTGATACCAATTGTTGGAGTTAGACGTCTGCGGAAGCACGCAAACAACACAAGGAAGAAGAAGAAGCTTGGAGCACAACACACAATACTGAACGTATTACTAGAGAATGTACAAAGATAAGTAGTGCATTAAGGATATATGCAGATATTAAAGCCAGGGAAAAAAACCTCCTAAAGAGGGAAAAAAGTGCCCCGGTGGTCCTAGTGTGTTCACACACATCACTACCTAAATATATCAACAGCATTCAGGCTACCGCTTATCTATATGGGCTACTAAATTGCTTGGCTGTCTCCTATAATCTTCTATATAAATTTTCTTCTCCCATTTTTGGATGACCTAATGCATGCTTTGCTAACTTAGACTTACACATTTGTCTACAAAGTTCACAAAGTAGTTAGCAATGCAAGTATTGAGTCTTTTGTAAAATGGGATGAGAAGCAAATTTATTTGGAAGATTATAAATATTTGCAAATCAAAGATGGAAAAAGATTTGATGCCAAAGAGCTTAAGGATTCTATCCTTATAGTTTCCTTTCTTTTTTTTTTGCATGTTGATGTTTTTAATTATGGAAAATGTAAGCTCGTGTTGGTTTTTCCTATATTTTCATCTACAGGATGGGTGGATAGAAAGTGTTCATTCAATGGAGGTTCTTGTTCCCATTTTAGCTTTTATCACTTTTGCCTTCCTTTCATAGCATGTGTATGTATGTGTATGTGTGTATAAGTGTGTATGCATGCATGTATATATATATATATATATATATATATATATATATATATATATATATATATATATATATATATATATATATATATATATATATATATATATATATATATGTGTGTGTGTGTGTGTGTGTGTGTGTGTATGTGCATATATATAAATAAATCAAAAAATAAAACATATATGTTAATAGGGTCCAAATATATACATTACTCCATACTTTTGAAGTTTGAGAATAAGTAAGTTTGCACTTAGTTGTGTCAAGCGACTTCCTTCATATAAATGCTTTAGACATTCTTCTTGAAACTCAATTTTTTAGAGATAACAATGCTTTTGCTATCATTTTGATACCAATCCTCAATAAATATGCCTTGCCATCATCATCATTATCATCAAAAACATCTTGTATTTTATCTTCTTTTTAATATAGTTCTTTCAATCTTTCATATTCTATAGGATCATTTTTGCATAGCCTCCTCATGGATGCTTCTGATAAATGAGGTTTTACTAGCAACTCTGAATGGTGTGGTGGAAGTTCATCATTATCATACATTGGAATCCACATACATGAATAAAAAGCATTAGTATTCCATAAATGAATGAAAAATGAACATAAAACACAAATTTAAATATATAAGTTAATTTGAAAATTGTTTCAATTGATTAGAGTTTTCATTGCAACACAAGATAGGAAGACAAAAAGATTTCATTGATCTCTAGCCAAAAGGTGCTCTTGCATGTCTACACCATCCATAATTCACTAATAATTCATCCCCAACATGTAATGAAGTAATAGCATTGACAATTATTTATCTTGCTAAATCTCTACTCATGTATGACTATTTTCATGCTCCTCAAATGTGCAATTAGTCATTGAACTATTATATCCTCGACTAATTTTTATTAAACCTAATATATTTCCATGTGTGAAAGGTCTTTTGTGAATATATAATTTTTCATTTTTTGCATGTGTAATCTGAAAGAACTTGGAGAAGCTTGTAGAAGGTAGAAAAATGCGTTTCGAAGCGATGAAGTTTGGTCTAGCCAACCGGAACAAGACCAGCCCTTGAGCTTATGGAGACTCAAATAGACCTTATAAGCATGTGATAAGTGCAAATAAACACACTATGTACTTTGGATCATCAAGGAGAATGAGTCGATACAAAACAGATAGGTTCGTGGGTCGACTAGCTCAAAAAACTTATTATCTATGGAAGAGACAATGAACTTCAAATGCCCATAGCAACCAGCGTGATTACAATTAGAAAAAATACTTTTATGGGAGTGATATACATAGGGTTGAGTGTATATAATGCACAAAATTATAAGGAATAAGCAAAATTTGCTATAGGAATGAATGCGACATTCATCGGTGGTACTTCCTATTTTTCAAGAATATGCAGAGATTGACCCCGAGACAGAAAAACTCAGATTTCTCCAAATCTACTAAACCAAATGCTATGGAACTTTACAGGAATAAACTAGACACTACTAGATTTCTAATGATCCATCTTCCACTCAATTTGGAGCTCTGGAGAGAGAGCAGCAACCTCTGCAAGATTACTGTTGGCGAAGAAGATGATGCAGAGAATTGAAGGAGCAAGACAATGATGGTCACAAGTGTATGTATATTGCTTCCATGTAATGTACAAGTGATTTCAAGTCTTTATATAGACTCTAGGAGTGTTCCAAGACTTCTACAAGTGAAACTTGAATTCAAATGAAGGTGGGAATGGTTGTTGGAGGGAATCAATTCACTTCCCTACAATCTAGGAAAAGTGAAGATCTAGTTTGATCTACTTTTAGGTGATTTGATTGCTTGATTGAATGCAAATTCAACCACCACTAATTTGTGGGATTTGGGCTCTATCTTTCTACCTTTACATGTGTAAAGCTCAAGGCTTTTACAATGGTAAATGAACCATCAAAATCTCTCAAAAAAATACAATAAATGAGCATAAGAAAAAGAACTCTCCAACGGATATTCTTTGGACGCGATAGCCTTTGATGTAGATCGAATCCACCTCAAGCATAGTGTAAGCTTGATGTTCCAACAACTCCCCCTCAAGCTAAAGTATGCTTGAGTCTTCATTCTCTGATAGGTTGAATACCTGCCATAGCTTTGAATCTACAAAGCTTTATTCCATCAAGTGCCTTCGTCATCATATCTGCTACTTGCTTTTCAGTAGGAACAAAAGAAATGTCAATCTCCTTTGCCATGAGCTTCTCCCTGATGAAGTGGTAATGGACTTCTATGTGCTTGGTTCTCGCATGGAAAATAGGATTTGTTGCTAGATGCATGGAACTTACATTATCCCCAAATATGTGAGGTTTGGAACTCACAAGTCCCAAATATTTATACAATGCTTTTAACCATATTGCCTCTTGAGTCCTATGATCAAGCCTATGTACTCTGCTTCAGTTGAGGATAAAGCAACTATTGGTTTCTTCTTGGAACTCCATGACACTAGCTTCGAACCTGCAAATGCTAAGTAACCAAATGTACTTTTTCTATCATCCTTAGCTCCTGCCCAATCTGCATATAAGTAGATTTTGATATCCAAATCTAAAGATTAAGGATAGAATATACCTTCGTTGATTGTACCTTTGAGATACTTAAGTACTCTCTTAGCCGCATCCATGTGTGGTCTTCTCGATGAGTGCATGAACTAACTAAGCACTCCCACACTATATGAGATGTCTGCCCTTGTATGAGTAGCATATATCAAGCTACCTACCAAGCTTTGATATTCTTTTAGGTCTTCAATTTTCTCACCTTTAGAAACGCTTAGTTTATGATTCATCTCCAAAGGTGTACCTGCAGGTTTAGTGTTCTCCATTTTGAACTTGAGAAGAAGATCTTGAATGTATCTTCTTTGAGTCAAATACATTCCTTCATCTGTGTATATCACCTGCATACCTAGGAAATATGTGAGCTCACCTAGGTCACTGATTTTGAACTCCTCTTGCATGTGTCTCTTGATCATTTGAATGCCATTTAGATCATCACCTATCACAATAATATCATCTACATATACACATAGATAGATAACCTCATTGTGATCCCGTTTGATGAATAGAGAAGGATCTGAGCTGCTAGCTTTGAACCCTTGATCTTGAAGATATGTAACCAACATGTAATTCCAAGCTCTTGGAGCTTGTTTCAATCCATACCTTATTTTTGTAGAGAACAATTCACATTCTAGAAAAAGCATAATGATCAAAGTTGGACCTCGTTCCATGACAATAAATTATAGAGAAATTCTAATAGAGAAGTACCCCTTAATACCCCACCAAAAAGTATTTAATTCCCAAGAGATCCACATTGAGGATCCACAGGTCAATCAAATTGACCTCATGCATGCAAAATGGCACTAGTTTGAGGGCCTAATTAGAGCTCTAGGTGATGTGCAATATACTTGAAATCAAAGATAAAATTCCACCATCATTGGGGTTGTAATAAATTCTTTTCAGAGGATTTCGAAGCTCTATAGAATTTGGATGAATTGCACCCTATATGGGACAAATCTAGAGTAGATCAATATTTTCTAGCCGCACTACCCAAGCTAGACTTTCATCAGTGCTACTTTTTGCTTCATACTTTCCAAGAAAACATGTGCAAGGATGTTCAAGGAACCTTTTTGTTACCATCTCTCTTGCTCAATTAGCCAAAAAGAAAATTCTACCTCATGCACAAAAACATTAGAGAGGCCCTCAAATGTTTGGTACCCATGTACATTTGAATAAAGTCGCAATTGTCCCCAAAGAAATTAAGAGCAAGGTCTTAAAGCTCTCACATATGTCAACCATCATTCCAAACTTATATACTGCACTACAAATGTGCATGCAAGATTTTGTGTTTCTTAGACACAACCGCTTGACTGAACCCCATATAGATATGGTTCAACTTGTACCTTGTACAAAATTCATCTTTCAACATTGATCCACCTCATTGGATCATCACCTAGTTATGTGGAGCTAACAGAAGAGGGACTAGAAAATCGATGTTGAATGGATGTGTGCCATTACACATATTGTATACCTGTGTCTAGCATACGATGTACAAGTCAACAGAGAACTTACTCGAGCCTAATTATAGACCTACAATGAGGGTCGATGATCAATTTCCCATCAAGAAAAGAGAATGTGAGGCACAATCCCTTGTTTGTAGATGACAGAAACCTCATTCACACCTTTAACTTCACCAACGGGGCTAGAACCTATGATGCCATCATTCAAGTTTTATCTTTCATGCCCTTGTGCCACATAGATTAAAGGATAGAACTCTCAAGATAGCATAATAATCAAATCCAAACTCATACAAGGAAGAACCATTATAGAAGAAACCTTTTTATTTGCTTCTTGAAACAACAAACCAAGATGTGAGCTTGACTTTTGATTTTGAAATACCACATCCTCTACCAGACTTTGAATTTTCATACACTTGATATGTATCTTACGAATACAAACATCCTAGTTATCATGGCTCAAAGATAGAAAGAGAGAATAATAGGAATGCAACCAAGAACACCAACAACAAGAAGAAGCACATGAAGAATAACAAGCTCATCATCTTGCCTACATGGATGCCCTATGAATGTTATACATACACATGGAAACCAACTAATTTCAAAATGGACTATGCACTTATTGAGACTATGCACTTATTGACAAGAATCAAAGGTGTCTAAGATATTTGATGAATAGACCATTGCCAAGGTATGATCCTCCATGTATATGCCAACAACCCTTGCTAGAATAAATATCACCACCACCCATCCTTCCCACTAACACTTCTTTGTTCATGAGCGCACATTCACGAGCTGTCTCTACCAAAACCCAATCATCAAAATTCCCAATTAGGATTTGAAGCCCACATAGAAGTGCTCTACAAGTTCTACAAGTGGAGTTTGAATTCGAATGAAGGTGGGAATCAGGGAAAATATTAAGACCACCCCCATCAATTAAAAGCATATAAATATGGGCGAAAGCTTTTAAGTACATCACATAATATATATAAATATTTTGGCGATTTTTTATGATAACTTCCATTTGAACTATAAAAGTCTTGGCGAATTTTTATGTCAACTTCCATTCAAAATATAAAATTTTTGATGCATTTCCATGATAACCTCCCTTGAGTATATATAATTTTTTGTGTCTTTGTTCTTTTTAAAGTTTTCATTCATGAGTGTGTTATTCAACCATGGAGGACACATTTGAACTGCTCTTCAACACCCACAGTGTATCATTCTATAACAATTGAATATGCTATTGGCATATAAGGACCATCCGACAAGGGAACCACGAGGACACACACGTGCACACCCATACTATTATCTTGAGCACAAATTGCTATTCATGTGTATGTAAGAAATCTTGTAGTAAAGTTAGAGGATTAAATATCTAAGTAGAGATGAGTAAAAGATCCAAAAAAAAAGAATCACCCACGAAAGTTCATCCAAACAAACATTATATGTTAAATACTTGCTAGATTTTGTAAAAAGCATCTTCAAACTGTACAAGTACTTTTAAGATGTTGCATAAATTAGTAAATATGATATTAGATTGTTCAACGTTCCAAATTTTTGACATAACCTCAGAATTCCGGGTTTCAAAAACGTGACAAGACATTACTTTTTGATATGAACAAAGTTATAAATTAATTCTACATGGTGTTACTACCCATAATTCATGTTCATGCTCATCCATTTCATGCAAAATATTAAAGAAGTCTTTTCATATATATCTTTAAGAGAGACAAATTTTAATGGAGGGAAACATTGGAGTTAACAAAAGGTTAGATTGCTACAAATCCAATTTTATCACCTCCTAGATCCGGAAGGTTCAATTGAACTGAAATACAATGAATTCGAAGTGGGATAATATTACGTAGAAGAAATAAAATTTGTGTTAAACCTTGTCAAAGAATATTTATATAGAAATCTTATCTAGATGTAATGTATGTAATTGCTATAAAGGCTTACAAAGTACATTGCAAGGCGATTTTACAAGCAAGCCCTTCTGGCTCATTCTATGGAAAACACATGATTATTCTATCAATTTCCTCGATCCCATCCTGAGAGTGGTAGAGAAACGTCCATGTATATTTCCAAGTAGGACAGACTGTATATTCAAGAAGTTGTGGTGCATGATGAACGTTGAACAATCCATAGGGTCAACGTTCATAAATAACTCAGCTTGAAGATGTCACTTGATATAAAAATGTAGTCATCCAAAGATAACAATCTTTTACACTCAAATGTGAAACATAGAGCGCCTTGCATCGGACCTATGAAAACAGAAACGTCGTAAGCATCTCAAACATAGGCGTTGGTATGCTGCTGTGAGATGGTCGGACAACTTCACGTATATGTTTGACTAGGATCAGACAAATTAAAGTCTTTGTGATGTTGATACTTGAACAACGTAAGCCACTGATGATGGATTTGGAGTAGAGCAAATTGTTCGAATCCCCTTTTGTGACCCTATGAACAAAAAAATAGATTTTGATCATATAGATAGAACGAATTGCTTAAAGAAACAACTTTGATTGGAAGAAAATAATGCAACAGAGGCACTTTGTGCTTGAAGAAGGGTCCACAGCCAAATTTGATGCTAGAATTGTAGTATTGGTTATGAAAAATATTGGGTGTGATCACATCCAAATTTGTGATGTGATTAGAGCTTCCTATTGATTCAAGTTGTGCCTCAAAATCTGCATGTAGGAATGATTCCCCTGATGTTAATCTTCTGGCAAAATAAGAATAATATACCCTTCCAATATCACGATCGGCTACATCAAGACCCATGACCTCAAAGGCGCTCAACAATTATGGTACATTTTCAATTTGACTTGACAAGCTTGAAAGGACCACAAACATGTCAACAAAGGTAAGGTAAAACATGAAAGGATATTTCAAAAGTCAGACGTTGCAACAATGAATTTGTTTTGTAGCATCTTTGTGTCAATTATTAAAAGTACACTCTCCTGGAAGATTAAGATATTATGTAGTATTCTATCTTACATGAAGTAAGGTCTCTACCAAATAACACCCTCCTTGAATTCCTGAATACAGGACATACATACCCCAAATATAGTTGGCATATTCAACCTGAAGTATATCATGCTAGTTCAATCAAATCTAGTAAGTTGGAAGAGATTTCGTAAACATGAAGTTTCCCTATCCATAGGTGAACACAAAATATTCCTAAAGAATAAAACAAGTTGAGAATACTTTGTGTACTTGATTCACAAACTCGGTGGCAGAGCATTCTTCTACACCATACTTGTAAATGAGAAGTTCTTGAAAAATATTTTTGATGGCATATACCAACAAAGCATATAACAGATACTATTACCAACCAAGCATCATGCAAATGACCTTCACAAAAAGACAATAGACAGGTAGTGTTAACATCGCAAAGAAACTACTAAGAGGAGTATGTATCTTTAATTTTAAATATCATCAACGTTAAACTGTATGCAAGTTTTGGCTCCTGATATTCCTACCACAAACAAAATAACAAACTCTATTTTTAATGCCAAGATATGGTCATGATTTATCATACTTCCTTCAGCAAAACTATTACCCATATCTTGAATCAACCATTTATCATACTTACCACATCCCCTTTACCCATATCTTGAATCAACCTGTGCACACCATGAGGCTAAGCAACATTCTTGGAACAATAAACAAAGAATTTTTTTTAAATGTTGGATAATAATCTTTCACTATTACTATGCTTTCATGCTACCATAACTGGGGTAAACCAATTACAAATAGTCATTGAAACTCAGTTATAAAATGTACATATACATATAGTCCATGGGATCCATATGCTTGGCTAAAAGTAAGGTTAGAAAGTTTTCAAGGTCTACAGGTCCAGGTAACAAACATACTTTCAGAAATGTATCTCACCATCCCATCCTTGACAAAAGAAAAATAAAAGAAAGCATAAATCCCAGAAGAAGAAATGCACTGTAGTATGTAGTGAGCATATACACAAAAACATACCAAAAGCCATGCGTGAGGCAAATGCATAGCCAACTTCAAGTATTTTTGACAGTTTCAACGCAAAGATCAACATTATATGTGTTGATACCCAAACCCCATGTAGAGACCCCTCCAAAAAAAAACCACTTCCTGTATAATAAGCAATGAAAAAAACACAACACATAGATAAGAGGCAACCATAAACATTGATAATCATTTTAATATACCATCACTAGTACCATTCTGCGTGGAATCAAAAAGGAGTTTTTGGGGAAAGTAGAAACATGCTTTTACGATATTCCCATACAACAAACCCTTCTACTGCATGCAGAAGTCAAACTCTCAAGAAGGTATGGCAAACAGTACCATTCTCATGTAAATGACAGAGCTAGTAATGGAGCCATTCCATTTTAAACATTGAACGTCTAGTTCAAAAACAGCACGAAACCTTCTTTATGCTTCTGCCCGCTGCTATAGAAATTACAAAATCAAATGCTGCAAGCATTTGCGCATGTAAGAATAAAAAAATTAAAGTTGTTGAATAAACCATAAACATGTCAAGAAAGGTACGGACATTTCAGAGAGTTGATATTATTGCTGAGCACATTCACCGAATCCAAAAACCCCGACTCTCAAAATACAAAGTCAAGTTCTTAAGAACTTGCCTTGGAAATAGAATCTCTAGCAGCGAAGGTGATGAAGCCTGTGGCGCTGAAGGTGAAATGTCAATGGAGGAGATGATGTTGGGCCAAAGTTGCTGCGCCTATTCTTTGATGATGTTTACGATGCTCATTGCCTTTGGTTGCAAGCTCAACTTAAGGATTAGTCTGTTCGATGCTATCTCGAACCAGCAACACAGACTAATTGCGTGTCTAGATGTTCACACATACAAGTAGAGAAAATGCAATGAGCAACTTACACAAACATATCACACAGCCTCCATATGCCAAATACACAGAAATGCACCAATACACAGAAATGCACCTTCAGTAGATATACACGGTCCTTGCGAACCTTCCTCGCATGAATGATCGAAGAACTTGCAACCTTGACTCCATCCAGGCGAATCCCTAAACACGCATACAACATAGCTGTGAAGATGGGGCGATCCGTATGAAGCAGTCGACATGCCCAAATTCGTGAATGTGGCGAAAAATGAGCATTCTTCAAAAGTTAGGGTTCAAAATTTGGGCTATTTGTATGTTGAGCAGAATATCAAAAAATAGATAAATTTTTGAACTTTTTCTGTTAATTCGCCATTGGGCTAATATTCGCCCATATTTTTTTTCCCTGGTGGGAATGCACCTAAGCCCCTTCTAGAGTCTTCAATTCCTATCTAGGATCATCTTCCACCTCGCACTTTGTTTCATCTTTAATTGTATATAATCCATTCGCCCCATTCCTTAGAGAATCTAGAGAATGAGGTGAATGAACTGATATATATATATATATATTTTAATATTCCAAATCTAGAGAATCCCTTTAAGGATTGATACACACTTCTTAAATACCATCTATAAGACGTAAGTACCACTATTTATGGTTTAGGGCTTACTTCGGAGCTACCTGAGAAATATCTAGCTTGCCTTCCTTTACATTTTTTTCCTTAAGGAGCTTTCTACTCTACATTTTGTGAAAGAATTCCAATTTCAGTACTGTGGAAATCTTTCATGAAAATCTTGTATTTGTTAACTCTTTTCCTAACTTTGATGTTAAGATTGGTCTTAATCTTGTTCAAAATGCTTCATATATTTTTCGTATTTACAAGGAAACATGTAAGTATCTCTATGCTATCGTGGTGCATCTATGTGGAAAATAATGAAAGCGATGGTTTAGACTATGCATGCCCATGTTCACATGCACAACCCCTTATGCACCCATTCCCCCACCCAGAAAATACATCAAATTGGAGTTCAAAGTAGGAATTATTTGGCTCCGCATCAAGAATACATCCAATCCATGTGTTTCCCTTGTGGGTGAACCACCAATAGAAGAAAGACATGCACTTATAATTTATCTAATGAAAATATTATAGAAAGAAGTAAAATAGAGAAAGGTTTCTTTGGAATTACAAATCATGGAGATTGTGAAGGTATGTAAGGAGTATATCAATTTAATCACAGTTAGATTTGCAAGGTATGGTCTTTGTTGCATCAATAAGTAACTTTTAAATGAGTATCATTATAAGTTTTTGACATTTTGGGATAAACTTGATAATTGATTTTTGAAACCAAAGAGATGCATTGATATAAAGAGAAAACTCTAAGTGTGACCTCACAAGGAGGTGAACAAGTATTCATTCTGGGAAATAATCATTCCTTTAACTTCAATAGTAGATAGAAGAACCTTAAAAACTATTATTCTCTTTTGTAATAGACTTCTCCTAGTACACGTATAAGATTTAAGTGAGACATGATGATAATTTCGTGCATGCTTAGGGCAAAACTACAAAACAAATAAGACACAAGAATCAAACACACATGAAAAACCAGATCATGGCCTAAAAATTTCCTTGCGATAAAGTGCAAATTTTAGATTCATTTCAAAATTCTAAATTATTGTTTCATGTGAGGTTAGTGACATCTAATGCATTATGCCATATTCCATGCCGTCTATGAATATGATGAAACAAGTATCTAGATCACTCAAGGTATGGGGAAGTATCTTTATATGGCACGTAATTTGTACTTCAGGCATATCCAACATGGTGGGGGTAATAAAAAAGTGAAAAAGATTTCAAAACTATTCTACGGGTATTACAAATGAATTATGTAGAAGTTTCAAAGATTGTGCACATCGTAAATGAAGATCAATTAAGAAGGGAGAAAGAAAATCAATCATTTAGAAACTATAATTCTCTTGATGCACAAGAAAGATGGAAAAATGAAAGAGAATTTGTTAATCAATGATGGGTATCAACACCGTGACCTAGAGATGCTTTGTTTGGGACATTGCCCTTTGTATTAGATATACTTTTAAATACATCATAGTGATGCAATGAATTGTATAAAAAAAAACTTCCAATACATATTTCTCAAGTATATGATAGATTCTTCTCAATATTTTCCTCTTCATATATTGGTACTTTATTGTTGCTCTCGCTTCCTCTTGAATCCTATTAACTAGTTTTTCCCATAAGGTCAAAGCTTTTCATTTTTTTCTATTCCTAAAGCTAGAGAAAACCCTAAATAAGTAGCAACATATGCTCTCCTTGATCACCATGATGAAGGATGTGAGCCAAAAATATTTAACGTGGTGAATTTCTCTACTAATATTATCTTCTTGTAGCCACTAGGAATAGTATACACACCTAGATAGCATGATAGATTTTTGAAGAAGAAATGTACCAAAATATCATCATTCTTGATGTTGGTATGGTAAAGCAGAGTCCTTGTTTTCATTAGAAAACCCTAGGTTGAACTCTTATGCTCAAACTTGACACAGACATGTGCTACTGAAATGGCAAAAGCCTTCAATGAATCACACCCACACTATGCTGAAGTGAATGCGTAAGTCACTCCAGAATAAATCTCTTAGATCATTCCTTCTACCTCAAAAGATTCACTTCAATATTAGTAAAAACTTTGAAACTCCATGTAAATTGAGAAAAAAATCACAAATGTATAATTTTTGTAATGTTCACATTAAGAACATGTGTAAAAATTCTTGATGAGATTACCATAGACCATATGCAAACGACGAGATCATGCATCCTTCAAAGTATGCATATAGGAGATATGCACTTGTTGAGCAAAATGCACAATGCACAAATAGATGCTAAGTTAGGGGATTCATGTGAGTATTGGAAAGGGATCGAAGTCTCGCCATGCTAGGATCCTATGTCTTCTACCATATTAACATGTAATTTCCTTATTTTTGTAGAGAATAATTCACATTCTAGAAAAATCATAATTAATGATGGAAATTGGACCTCGTTCCATGCCAATAAATTATAGAGCAATGGTAATAGAGAAGCACCCCTTAATACCGTACCAAAAAGTGTTGAATTCCAAGGATAAATCCACATCGAGGATCCACTGGTCAATCAAATTGACCTCATGCATGCAAAATCACACTAGTTTGAGGGCCTAATCGGAGCTCTAGGTGATGTGAAATGTACTTGAAATCAAAGATAAAATTCCACCATCATTGGGATTGTAAATTCTTTTCAAAGGATTTCGAAGCTCTATAGAATTTCGATGAATTGCACCCTATATGGGACAAATCTAGAGTAGATCAATATTTTCTAGTCGCACTACCCAAGCCAGACTTTCATCAGTGCTACTTTTTGCTTCATACTTTTCAAGAAAACATGGGTAAGGATGTTCAAGGAACCTTTTTGTTACCATCTCTCTTGCTCAATTAGCCAAAAAGAAAATTCTACCTCATGCACAAAGACATTAGAGAGGCCGTCAAAATGTTTGGTACCGATGTACATTTGAATATGTACAAAAGGAGTTACATCTGCTATAATCAGACTATGTCTATACCTACAAGAGACTAGAGGGGATATAGGCTTGATAGCTCCTCCTTACTCCCCCTCTCCCTTCTGTGCATGTAACACCCTCCTCTATACTTTTCCTAGCTTGGACAACTGCATTTCAGCTCCTTGAGCCTTGGATGACTCTCACCTTGAGCCTCTTTGAGTATATGTCTCTTGGTCTTCCATTTCCTTTTAAGTCTTCACTTTTGCACATAAGAGGGGGTTCACCTGAACCTTCCAAAACACTTTAAAACACCCTTTGAACCTTAGGGAATTTAGAGAAAATACCTCTGCAACCTGCAACCCATTTTCTCCAATTTACCCTTTGTGGTTGACTTTGACCTTGACCTTGTTGACTTTGACTAGTTGACTTTGACCATTTGACTTTGACCAATTGACTTTGACCAGTTGACTTTGACCAACATGACTTTTATGGGCTCAATAGTTGCCCACCACCTAATGTGCTCTCCGTCCCGGAGAGCTACAACCAAACCCAGAGCATATAGGACATCATGACAAGAGAGGAGCAAAACTGTAATAGGACAGCTGAGCAGCAACCAAGACCATCAAGAGCATCGGAGAAAGCACCAGAGAGTACTCAGCAAGGTGGGGCGGGGATAGGGGGTGGAGGGGGGGGCAGTGTGGGGAAGAGGGGAGGGGGGGGAAAGGATGGGGTGTGGGGGCGGGGTGAGGGAGAGGGGGAACAGAGGAATTAATAGAGGGTGGCAATGAAAGAAACCCAACCCAACCAGAGAGAAACCAACCTGTAGTACACAGTCATAGTAATAAAACATCTAATAATCAACCAGAGATTACAAAATGAACACACAATGAACACTGAACCATAACTCATATAAAAGCAGAAATGAACAAGGAAACAACTGTCCATGGTGAGTACATGAAGTGCCAAGGACTGGCAAGGAGCTGTCGATCAGAAGGAAGTGATGAGCTAAGGAATGACAAGGGAACCAAAAGGGATAAGTAGATGCATCCTACACCGAGCCTCACAACAAAATGAGTCTATGGAAAAACCAATGAAACTCTGGAAACGTAAGTATGAGTGAATACATAGAACCTAGTGGATAGATACGGAACGCATGACTAGGGCAGCGGCGGGGAAGGAGGCCTCTCTCCGGGAGGAACATCGTCCCGAGGTAGAGGTAAGTCGGGTGAGCCGGGGGGAATGATGGCTGCCTCCTCAGTGTAGGCAGCAATCCTGCTCCTGTACCTGCGGAGGTGATCGCGCTCTCTGCGGACCAGCCGACACGCAGGACTATCACAAATGCCTAATGACGCACGCTGGCGGATCTCCATGAGAGCGCGAGTCGCAACATCAGCCTCATCTCGATACCGGTCCCGGTCCTGCTGCATAGCCCGCAACGCATCCCGCGAGGTCTGCCACTGAGCTGCGGCAGCAGTACGAATGCGATCGATCGTCATAGCATACTGCTGGTGAAGTGCAGCGGTCGTTGAGACGGAATCAAGGGAGAGACGGGCTGCGTCGGCGCCATCACTCGCGACGAGGCTCGCATCACGAAGTAGGCCAAAAAATGGTGGGTCGTCGTTGAGGCTAGCCGGGATGGAAGGCGGCGGGTCGGAAGGCTGTGTGGCGGGTGGTGGTGGGGGTGGGGCCTGGGTAGGCTGGGGGTAAGTGGGAGAAGCCGGGGGTGAGGGAGGATGACGGGAGGTGGAAGCGGACTCAAGGGATATGGCTGGAGAGGGAGGGGGCTGGGAGGCAGTGGCCGAGGGGTGGAAATGAATGGGCGAGGCAGGGGTAGGGGTAGGAAAGGAATCCATCAAACGCGTACGGACGCGACGAGCTGGAGAGGGAGTGGAGGCGGCGATGGGAACAGAAGCCTGCGGAAGAGGGCCAGGGGTGGTGGGCACGACAAGTGGTGGCGGAGGAGGGGGATGGGAAGAATGGACAATAGGAGGAGGATGGGCGGGGTCAAGAGTGCGGCTTGATGCTATGAGCTGTGTACCAGGCAGATGAAATAGCCAAGCCAACACTGGGGCGGAATAAACGGAGAACGAACGGGTGCCCCGGTGGAGGGCAATATGGAATCGGCGAGAGCGCAGGAGGAACGATTGGAACATGAGAGTGCCGTAGGGAAATGGGCGGCCATGTAAAAAACAGAAGAGGGGGTCAGCTATATGAATATCGTGCAATGGAAGGTCTGAGGAGGGACTACAGAATAAGAAGAAGAAAATGAACGAATGAAGGATAGCGAGCTGGTAGTGGGTGGGCATGGCATCAACGCCATATAATGAAATGCAGAAAGCGATGGTCTCTTCCCGAGATAAGCCCGAGTAAATGGACTGCGGAGCATGAAACGAATGAATGCTAGAACCTATGCTGGCAGCTATGACCGCAGGGGTCAGCGAACCAGATGGAAAATGAGGGAACTCAAGCAAGGCTGTGCGAATATCGGACCCTTCTGCCTCGGATAAGAGGAGGGAGGCCAATCGCCACAGACCGGCCTGACGCAAGCAACCCTCGGGAAGGAGATCGATGAGCGGGATGGGAGGCAAGGCTAAATGCAGGCGGATGGATAGGGTCGAAGATGGGTCTCGATAGTCAACGATGGAGGACGAGGGTGGACGGGGAACAGGAGAGGTGGAATGACTACCGGAACTACGTGCGGGTCGGCCACTAGAACTATCGGAAAGCATCGAGACGGATGTGGGAGGCGACGCTGCAACGGGAAGATGGGGACCTGGGGGAAGAGGTCTGGGGCTATGTAACGAGGAACCAGAGAGGGAGAGGCACAGAAGGGAACCCGCGAAAGGCTGACTACCCTGTAAATGGGTAGGGGTGGAAGGCAAAATAGGGTGTGGTGCACGAGGGACGGGGTGGACTATGGAGGGAAAGGTGACCCGAGGGGCAGGGTGGAGGGGGGCGACAGGCACGGTTGAGATGGAGGCCAGAGTGGTGGACTGGGATGGAGCCAGAGGCAATAGGGAGCCTACCTCGGGCTGGAAAGGACCGAAAGCCAAGGCTGAAGGAGCAAGCCCTGAGTACGCCTCGGTAGCCATGGAAGAATCCTGCTGGGGAGCGGAGGACGCCATAAGTGCAGAGCAAAATGCTGGCACAAAGTGCTGCTGCAACCACAGATAGCAATGGCTTAAGAAGATAGCTCGAATTTAACTGGGAAAAAAACCTAGTAAAACATATGAACTGGGAGTAGAGAACCCAAAAAATGGATCCGGCATGAGCAAATACCCTAAAAACGACTATAAAAACGCAAAAAACAGATGGGTACAAAGATAAATACAGCGGAAGCAACATTAGAGAGTGAAACTATTTACAAAAAATGAAAGAAAATAAAAATAAAAAATAAAAAAATAAATTTAAACAAATAATAAAATAAAATAAAAGAGAAGAAATAAATAAAAAATAACTAAAATAAAGTGAAATAAACTAAAATAAAAGAAAATAAAAATAAAAATAAACTAAAATAAAAATAAAATAAAATAAATAAATAAGAAAAAAAAAAAAAAGAAAGAATACTTGGGTGGAGGGCCGCGTGAGGTGACGGCTGAGCGTAAGGGGGAAGATTATTATATAGGGGTGAGGGGGGGGGGGGTTGGTCGGTGGTGGTCGGGGGGGGGGGGGGGGGGGGTTTGGTCGGTGGTGGTCGGTGGGGGGGGGGGGGGGGGAGGGTTTTTTTTTTTTTTTTTTTGATAAACGCCCTGGGGGGATTTTTTTTTTGTTTTGAAAATAACCCAAAAATAGAAAAAAATGAAGGAAAAATAAAAAAAATGCCAAAAAATGCCAAAAAATGGCCAAAAAAATTCTGAAAATTTTTTCATGAAATTTTCTACAAGGTTAGCCTAAAAATCCTTCATCAAACCACAAAGAGCCTCCATTTATTCCTCCTATTTGGCAAGAAAATGACATCGGAAAGGGATAAAAGTTGCCAGAAAAATGCTAAAAATGCTAGAAAAATGTCCAAAAATACCCAAAAGTTTTACTTTTGCAGAGGTTATGAAATGCCTTCTAGGTGTTCTAAAAACACCAGTAACAAAGGATGAAATTGATAAAGAAAACTACTAAAAATGAGCAAAATGTGATGAGAAAGCTATGTACAACCTGGACAGATTTTGCAGGTCCAGGTGATCCATACTTCTTCAAGGTTGTTGATGATAGGCCTTGAGCCTTGATATGTTGACCAGTGGCAAGGCCTCTCCTTCCAGCGTCTCTAACTCCACAGCACCCCAATTCAGCATTGTTTTGACTCTATAAGGTCCTTCCCAATGTGGAAGCCATTTTCCTCTCAGTTGTGTATGAAGATGAGGTCTATGGAGAAGAACTAACATGCCTGCTTCAATGTTGTTGTTCCACTGATGTCGATCATGTGCCTCCTTCCTCTTCATCTGAGTCTCTATCAATTGTTTCGTTGCTAGTAGACGAATCTCCTCCACTTTATGTAGTGCTCTGAGCCTCTGAGAGACCTCACAATCCTTCTTGCCTTGCATGAATGCTATCTTAGGTGAACCATGTAAAAATTCAAAGGGCTCAATGGGCAATATGCCATAAACTAGCTGGAATGGAGAATATCCTGTGGCCTCTTTGTAGGCTAGCCTGTATGCCCACAGAGTACCTTGATAAGCAATGCCCCATGAAGTGGGCTGCAACGTACACTCCTTTCTTAACATTGAGATTAAAACCTTATTTGTCGACTCAGCCTGTCCATTGGCTCTTGGATAGTAAGCACAAGAGGTCCTATGTAGAATTCTATACCTGTTAAAAATTTCCTGCAGGACCTTATTGACAAAATGTGTACCTTGATCTTTACAAATTTCAAGTGGGCATCCAAACCTCCAAATGATGCTACTATAAATGAAATCGGCAACAGTTTGGGCAGTGCAATCGGGGGAGGCAATAGCTTCAGCCCACTTTGTCGCATAATCTGTAGCTATCAAGAGATATTTTTCTCTTTTTGGAATTGCGGGAGGGTAGATGGGCCCTACAAAATCTAGCCCCCACTTCTCAAATGGTTGCCAGGAAGTGGAAACAACCAAGGGGTTATGCCTCTGCTTTGTTGGCTTAGGTCCACACCTCTAGCAAATGTCACATGCCTTTCCCCATTCATCTGCATCCCTAAATAGTGTAGGCCACCATAGACCAGCATCCAATATCCTCTGACTCATAATATGCCCTGGAAGGTGCCCACCACCTGTTCCTTCATGTGCAGAGTGAAGGACTTCCCTCACTTCTTCTTCTTCCAAACACTTCCTGAACCTGTCATCCTTGCCCTGTCTATACAATTTATCTTCAATGAAGGTATATGGTCTACTCTTGATTAGCAGTCTCTTCTTTTGTACATCACTAGCTTTTTCTGGATACAACCCAGTTTTAATGAAATTTTTGATGTCATAATACCAACCTTGAGCTTGTACAGCAAACAGATGAGCATCTGGAAAGTCATCATTGATTCCACTAGCTTGATTCATCATATTGATTCTGGATAGGTGATCCGCCATAACATTTTCTTTACCTGGTTTATGGACTACAGAAAAATCAAACTCTTGGAACAACAATAACCACCTCCATATTCTACCAGTGGCTTGTGGTTTGTTGAGCAGGTATTTTAGTGGTTGGTGATCTGTTATAATAATAAATTTTACTCCCAGTAAGTAATGATGGAATTTTTGGACAGCAAAGACCATTGCTAGGGCTTCTCTTTCTGTAGTACTGTAATTCCTTTCAGCCTTGGTCAAGATTCTACTGGCATATTGAATTGGCCTGTCCACTTTAAATTCTTCACTAGGTTGGGTCAAAACTGCCCCCACTGCATAGGCACTGGCATCTACATGTATATGAAAGATTTTTGACCACTCAGGTGTGACCAAAATAGGAGCAGACACTAACCTTGACCGTAATGTTTGATATGCTTTTTCCTCTTCTTCTTCCCATTTAAAAGGTACTTCCTTACCTGTAAGTATAGCCAGAGGTCTAGCTATCTCTGCATACATTTTTATAAACCTTCTATGGTATCCAGTATGCCCAAGAAACTCTGAATCTCTTTAGGGGATTTAGGTTTAGGCAACTTTAATATAGAAATGATTTTGTCAGGATCTGGGGCCATACCTTTAGCCGACACCACATGTCCTAAGAGATTTCCTTCTGTCACAAGGAAATGACATTTGTTTGGATTGAGCTTTAACTTAGTCTCCCTACATCTTTTGAAAACATTCTGCAGCTGCCTCAAGTGGTGGTCCAAACAATCTAGAGGAGTTTCTTTGTGAGATCCTGAAAACGAAGAGAAGTCATCCATGAAGATTCTAAGTGATTCCAGCAATAGGGGGCAAAAAATGAGATTGACCGTTCTATTAAAGGTGGCTAGAGCATTTCTGAGCCCAAATGGCATTTTTACATACACATATGTTCCCCAAGGTGTGATAAAAAGCAGTCTTGTCATGATCCTCTGGATGTATTGATATTTGGTTATAGCCACTGAATCCATCCATAAAGCTATATAATGCATGCCCAGCCACTTCTTCAATGACCTGTTCTGCAAAAGGCATTGGGAAACCATCTGGAATGGTCACCTTGTTGAGTGCTCTAAAGTCAACACAAATTCTGATTTTATTAGTATTCTTCTTTGGTACTATAACCATAGGTGAGAGCCACTCTGAGTGTTCAACAGGAATGATAATTCTTGCATCCTCCATCTTTTGGATTTCCACATAGACAGCTTCAGCATATTTTGGATTAAGTCTATAACTCTTTCCTCTTATGGGTTTGGCTCCATCAACCAGAGGGATTCTATGCTCTCCATAAGTTGCAGGCACTCCTTCTAAGTCTTTATAATGCCAGGCAAAAACATCTACATACTGGGTTAAGAATGATTTTACCTTTTCAAGGAGCCCTGAGTGGCTCCACAACCAAGTGGCCACCAAAACTGGCCGATTATTGTCTTGAGTGCCTAATTGTATTTCTTGGACATGATTTCTCTCTACCATATTATCTTCTTGTGCATCTGCTTCCTTTTCTTCTTCTACTAGCTTTTCGTACATTGATTCATAAGCAGGTGTATTTTGGACTTCAATGTGTTCCTCCTTGTCCTGCATCCATCCTGCAGGGATTTCTTGAATTGGGAAAGACCATTCTTCACTAGAATTTTTTACCTTGCCTTTAGCTTTAGAAACTTCTTTATCTGTGGTTGTCATATCCTCCTCCAAGTTGTATTTGAGGGGTGTCTTCCTGCCCCTTCTGTGGTCTGTGATGGGCTCTCCCAATCCATCAACCTAGACTTTTTCCTTATCTTCATCATAACCTTCAGTCGTGCAAGAATTATTAAGAAAAATTCCAAAACAAGAGGAAGAATCGCCTGCTTGGAGCCAATTTAGAATATCCTCTTCTTCCTCGAAATCTATTTGGGGTTGATCCTCCGATTTTGTTTCCATGCAAATGCCAACTGTTTGCATCATGCTAGTGTTTCCTTGATTATCTGGGCCCTCTTCTAAATGAATCTGTGTCAGCTCTTGCCCTTTCTTTTGTACCCACATAGTGTCCTTGCCCCAATCATGAATGACACTTGCATGCCTCAGCCATGGTCGTCCAATTAAGAGAGGAAATCCTCCTTCAACCTAGGGAAATCTTAAAACCACAAAATCCAGAATGAATAGATTACCTTGTACTTCAAGTGGAACTTTTGGGATCACTCCCAAGGGCCTTACTTTGCTCTGATCTGCCAAAGTAACAGTGAAATTTGCAGGCCTTGAAGGATGGAGTCCAATCTTTTCCATTGTGTGTTCAGGCATCAAGTTAATGCCAGAACCACCATCCACAATAACTCCTTGAAATTCATGACCTTTGATAGATACTGTCAGCCGGGGACTTTTATAATCTGTAAGAGGTGCTTCCCCTACAATTTTTCCTTTATGTAAAATAGTAGCCTTTGCCACCAAACTTGTAGTGGAAGCCTCATCAATTATCTGCAATAACTCTGATATGAATTTCCCATCCATCTTTATTAATTCAAAAATACGAACCTCCTTCTTCATGGACTTGAGTAGTTTTGAAGCCTCTGATTCCTTGAGAGCTTGGACTCCAGTTGACTTATCAAGCTCCTCATGAGCCCTGTTGAAGGCATGCCCAATGGCATCACTGGTGCATATGAGATCTCCTTTTTGACTTGTATCTGCACCTGTGGTGACTTTATCTTCAGATGTTTCTCTATTTTGATTCCCTTCCTTAATCTTTGATTCTTGTCCTATGTCTACTTGAGCCTTCCCCTTGCTTCTTGTCTGCACAGTCAAAGATTCTATTTCTTCTAATTGCACCACCCTGGTAGATGGAGATGGCTCATTGATTGGATCACACACTTCTTCCTTGTGCACAGAAATCATTTGAATGTGGGGCCCGGAGGAAGAGGTTTGATTCTTAGGACAAAAATTTGTATAATGGTCTCTTGCATCAGGGCAGTTCCTACAGGGAGGGGCATTTTCTGGTAGGGTGCACCTACTTTGATAATGCCCACATTCTCCACATCTGAAACAGATGATTGGCCTCCTAGGCCCATTTCCAAAGTTATTCCTCTGTCTAGGATTATAGTTATTACCTTGATTTGGTGCAGCAGCCATCACATTTGCTGGTGTTGGGGGTCCTCCTTGTGTCCAGTATGTCGTTGTAGGCATTCCTCTTGATTGGCATTCATGGTCCTCATGGCCAACCTTCCTGCATAATTGACAAGTCACACTTAACAGAGGACATTCACTTACTATGTGACCTTGCTTGCTGCACATGGAACACCAAAGTCCACTCTTGATGCCACCTCCTTTGAGCTCCTGCAACTCGTGTCGCAGCTGAGCCAATTCCTCTGCCTGGGCCTCCTCCTCCTTTTGGAGCTTTAGTGCTTCAATCTCTCTTCTCAACTGAGCAACAACATTCTCTTCCTCTTTGTAGGGCTTATTTCCCTTTAAGACCTCCAACTCTTTCCTTAGCTGTATCATTGGATCCTCCATTTTTGTACCATATGTTGGTTGGGAAGAGGTTGCTCCATACTGGTACCTTATCTGCTCCAAGCGTGTGGCTGTGCTGATGAACTCCTCTATGGAGGTTGTAGGTAGCACTAACTCCTTTATTTTGCATTGGGTGGCCACTGGTAGGGGCTTAGCCAATCATTTCTTGACAAAAAAATCGTGGGGTGGATTTGGCAATTTAGCCATTAGTGCTTTGGCCCGAGTCACAAACTCTGGGAACTTTTCTCTTGGACCTAATCTTAAATTTTCTAGCTCTTCTATGATAATCTCCGCAGTGTTGCCATGCTGGAACTGATTTTTAAAAGCATCTTTCATCACATCCCAAGTGGTAAAATGGTTTTCAGCAAACTGGCTGAACCACTTATCAGCTAATCCCTCTAATGTGGCAGGGAAGAGAATCAAAAAAGCATCCTCCCTACCCATTAGGCCTCTAGTCTTACATAGTGCTAACAACCTTCTAATGTGTTCATCTGGATCCTCTTGAGCTAGGCCTTTGAAAGAAGGAAACTTTATATTTAATCTAGAGAGTAAAGTTTCCAAGTCTACCTGACCCGCCATGCTCTTGACTGATGATGTGGAAGATAGTGGACTGGGGGACCTTCTAACAACCTTCCTCCTTGTCTGCTTGCAGGTGACCCTCAATACTTGGGACCGGGTTGCGGTCATGAGCAGCTCATAGCCCACTGAATGTAAGACACTTGATAAGAATATATTTACCTTTTGTTTGATGAAGTAGCACTGTGGTTCTGTCGACACTTGATCTCTTCTATGCTTGGCACTTGGTTTCTCCTAAGCTCAAATCTCCTTGGATGTCCCACCGGGCGTGCCAAATTTTGTTGGTGGATTCTTAGACAAGAAGGAGTTTGAGGGTTTGTAGGAGAAAAGGGAAGAAACAAGAAGAGAAAATACACCTAGAAGCTTCTGCCGATTGATTACAGTAAAACAATTATAATATTTGAAGTACAAGACAAGCCAATACCTCTGTGCACAATACCACAGAGTGCCTAATTACAAAATACCCAATATCCCAAGTCTTCTTGCTGCCGGCCTCCTCTGCACCAGACCTCCACCTGCTTCAAGCTTATCCTTGTGCACACCTTGCACCAAGCTTCCACAAAGGGGAAGGAGTGAATACCTTCTGTCGGCACGCGCCCACTGCAATGGGACCTTGAGATACTTGGGGGGACTAGCTTAGCACACTCTGCACAATCCCTTAGGCACTCCCTATGCACTCCTTCACTTCCACTTCTCTGCGTCGTCGCACTGGTGACTCTTGCACTTCTTCCTCTTGCTCTCTTGGACTATGCTCTCTTGCTTACTCTAAGATTGGTCCAAGAATGGCCCTTGCCTTGATTTGAGTGTGTCGATCACGTACGCTCCTAACTGCAATGGTATCTTGGTCCTCACTTTGATGTCCCAAGATTGTCCTCACAAGTGGCAGCCAACGACTCACTGTTTTGTCCTGTAGTGACTTTAGACTAAAACCAAAATTTTAATGGGGGGGCATACTTTCACCTGTGCGTACACTTTGCTGCTTCACATACCTTCACATTTCCTTTTAAGTCTTCACTTTTGCACATAAGAGGGGGTTCACCTGAACCTTCCTAAACACTTTAAAACACCCTTTGATCCTTAGGGAATTTAGAGAAAATACCTCTGCAACCTGCAACCCATTTTCTCCAATTTACCCTTTGTGGACAATTCATTGTGCACTACCTGTGCACTTTGACACCTGCACTTACACACTTTGATTTTGCACATGTTGACTTTGACCTTAACCTTGTTGACTTTGACCAGTTGATTTTGACCAATTGACTTTGACTAGTTGACTTTGACCAACATGACTTTTATGGGCTCAACAATGCTATAACTTGAAGCAAACTCAAATAAATAAGTCCATTTAGACTTATTATCTTTTGAAGTTTTAGGCATGCAATTGAAATTTCTATTTCCATTCATGCATAAAAAATGAAAAGATTATTTGTGCATAAAAGAATGTTTTATGCACATCAAATTCACACTTGCTTGGGAAAGGTAGTTATTTCTCCAGTTTACGCACTTGAACAATTACCTTTTGCTAGAATAGCAAGCAGGTTGTTTTTGCATGGATGCTTGTTTGCATACCTAATAAGCTTGAGATTTGCTTAAAGTTCATTACACTTGCATGTACTCACATGCATTTGCACCCAAGAATGGGCATTTGCATACATGAACATGCATTTGCATGCAAGTAGATGCAAGAGCATACGCATGATCTTTTGGTAAGTAGCTGAACACGTATACTTTCATTACTTTCTTTTTCTAACTTGACTTAGCTAGGTGGAAATTTCTATTACCTAGTTGCAAGGATCTTGATCATCATGCAACTAAGTATCTAGTCTAATTTTTTCCAAAAAGTGATACACAGGTACCACTTAGTAGGAGTCTTTTGAGGAAAAGAAAGCATGTTGAAAGTAAGTATTCATTTTTTCTTGTCTTTAAGATGCCAAGAAAATAGAGCTACTTTTCAATGTGCATGCTCAGTCTAAGTTGGGAAGAAACCTAGACATTCTTAGCAACTAACATGGATTTAGTTGTTTTTGGATGTTCATGTTCATGCACCCAAGTAAGGAAATTTTTGTTGAAACACAAACCGATTGAACTTGTAAGTTCAGCAAATTTTGGAAGGTTTAATACTTTAATATTCATCAAACATTGATGAAAATAAGTAGAAGTATTGAACTTCTGTTAGTTTCCAGAAATGCATCTCAAGGCATGATGCAAGGTCTTTAATCGACGCGAAAACTTTTGAAGGAAACTTGCTTGATTCTATTTAAGCTAACTCAAGGCTTAAAAAAGAAACCAAGATAAATATTAATTGATCTTTAGGAATCAAGTAATTTCCTAAAGTCATGATAATTAATGAAATGATTCAAATTATTTTCATTTTTGAAAACAGATATATCTTAGGAAATCACGATATTTCCTAAAGATAATTTTGAAAACAAGTTATTTCCTAAAAGATTAGCTTCAAGTGGTAAGGCCTTGAAGAGACCCAAGCAAAGTAATCTTTGGAAATTAAGCTATTTCCTAAAGATAAGCTAATGGAAGAGTCCAATTAACTATTTCATTAGTTAAATGAGAATGTCTTTTGGATAAGCAAAGCCTTAAGTCTTGGTCTTATCCAAAAGTCTAGAATTCCTTTTGAAGATCTTTCTAGTAAAGCAGGAGATTCCAAGATGAATCATTGGACTGGAAAGCAAAAGATTCCAAGATGAATCATTAGCTTAGTATTACTTGATTCCTTGGTAGGAATCAAAAGGTTCTTGAAAGAAAAATCTCCCCAGATGTGAGTGTTAGTATATGATCAATGTCTACCCCTCATGATTGTATGCACATTTTGTAAGGCCCCCTTTATGAGGAGAAGCCAAGCGTGCATTACCCAATTGATGGGAATCCCAACTTGCATGTTGGATGAAGGTCATATTGGACCATGTAAGGTATTATAAGGAAAGGGAGTTACCAGGGTCCCCAATTATGGGGTCCGGGGCATCGGTGAGCAGCCCTAGCTGGGGGTCCGGGGGCAGCGCCCTCGATGCGACGGTAAAGGGAATATTCCATAGAATATTCCCTATCGGAGTCAGAAATCATTTATATTTGTTAGGTCGGTTCAGCCAGTCTAAGCCGTGTATGGCAATTACGCGGGCGGTGGCCGCCCACGCTCTACCGCCCATGTATAGCCATCCATGGCAGGCCACCCATGATCCTATATATACATGACTTCTGCACTACTTGAGACATGGAGTTGAGCCAGCATACCTCTACCTTGTATCTCCCTATCTAGAGTTGTCTAGATCACCATTTAAGCTCTACCTTGAGAGCGCACGGGTGGACAACGCCATCATCTTTGTACTTGCTGCTAGTAGAAAATTGTTGAGATTCTCCTATATCTGTTATCTTCTCTGCTATTGCTCCTGTGTTATATTGCGTAACTATTGTCTTACATGCTATCAGAGCTGTAAGGTTCGAATAGCTTGAGAAGTATCATTATTTTAGCCTACTAGCAGACTAGAATATCAGTAGATTATTCGAGTGATTACATGATGGCTTCATCGTCGAACACTAGTCTTGGTGCTTCAGCTAATGTTAATGCTACACCTATTTGAATTCGTCCACCTGCATTCACTGAAGGGAAGCTAGATGGAACCAACTATACACTCTGGAAGTTCAAAATTTCTGCAATTTTGGACTCCTATGAATTACTTGACACTGTCATGGGACCGATGGGATTGGATCCAGAGCCTATACCAGTTGAAGATCCAGCAAATTCAAGATTGATGATTCAGCCAGATCCAGATCTTCTACGAGCTTGGAAGAGGCGGAATGCTAATGCATTATGTGCGATTGTCACTAGTGTAAGTGATTCTGTGCTTACTTTAGTTCAACATACTACTAAAGCACATGAGGCTTGGGGCATATTGGCTCGACAATATGAGATCAAGAACCACACTAGGATACAGAATTTAGAAAATCAGTTGGCAAATGAAAAGCATTCTGATTCTGAAAAGGCTGAAGATTTTATCAAACGGATAAAGCATCTTCAAGATCAATTGGTTGCAGTTGGTGTTGTTATAACACCAGAAGAGCTGGCTCGAAGATCTGTATGTGTTCTTCCAGCAAAGTATGATGGATTAATAACAACCCTTAACACTCAGGTAAGGCCAACTCCTCTTACATTTGAAGAGTTTTGTGCGATGCTTTTAGAAGAAGAGATGCGGCTGAAGAATCGGCAAAGTACAACTGATGCTGCATTCTCAGCAAATGCAAAAGGTAAGGGCTCTTTAGAGGGATCAAAGAAGAAGCCAAAGAAGAAAAAGTTCACAGGAAGTTGCTTCTATTGTGAAAAGAAAGGCCATGCCATCAAGGATTGCAGAAAGAAGCAAGCTGATGAACGGAATGGGACTGTAAAATCATCATGGAAGAACAAAGAGTCTGCAAACAACACACAGCTGGAACTTTGGGTAGCTATTGAAGAGGTATGTTCATCTGCTCAAGCTCGTGTTGATGAGCCATGGATTTTAGATAGTGGAGCTTCTCGCCATATGACTAGTAAAAAGGATTGGTATAGTTCCCTAGTGCCTCTACGGGAATCCATCAATGTAGTGGTGGAAATGACTCCAAGTGTCCAGCTGAAGGAACTAGAACCATCTCTTTTATCACTTCTCCAGGTGTTGAGAAAAAGTTATTCGATGTTCTCTATGTACCTACACTCAAAAGAAATTTGTTATCAGTTTCTACAATAACAGATCGTGGACTCGAAGTTCACTTCAATAAGAGTGGTGCGGAAATCATGGATTCATCAGGTAATGTTGTAGGTAAAGGCATACGACGGGATAACTTGTATGAGTTAAGTGCTTTAACTGCTACAGAAGATAAAGATGTAAGCAGGTTATGGCACCAACAATTTGGGCATCTCCGATTTGCAGTTTTGAAGGAGATGCAACGAACAGGGATGGTTGCTCATTTGCCTGCATTTTCAGATTTGCAAGAACCTTGTGAAGCTTGTGTGATGGGCAAGCAACAATGAAAGGCATTTCCAAGAGAGACCAGCAATCGATCTCAAGCTCCTCTAGAGTTGGTACATGCTGATCTCTGCGGTACAATGTCTACACCTGATTTAGGAGGATCTTTCTACTTCTTGCTGTTAGTCGACGATTATAGTAGAAAGATGTGGGTTTATTTCATTCGAGAGAAGGCTGATGCTTTTGAAAAATTTAAAGCGTGGCATAAGTATGTAGAAAATGAATCAGGAAGGAAACTGAAGAAATTTAGAACAGATAGAGGAGGTGAATTCTTGTCAACAGAATTCAACAATTACTGTAAGGAGCATGGTGTGAAAAGGCAACTTACCACAGCTCATACACCTCAACAAAATGGCGTTGTTGAGCACAAGAACAAGACAGTAGTTGAAATGGCTCGTTGTATGTTAAAGGCTCAAGACATGCCTGTAGCTCAAGTGTAAGCACCACCTCCTTTACTTGTCAATCCGCGGAGACGTGAGGAACGGTATGAAGACCACGAGCAAGTGAAGGCACAAGTGCGTGAGTGAAAGCACACAAACATGCACACACATACATACACACACACGCGCACAAAGTAAGGTCAAAGAGAGGAACAATGGAAAGCTTAGATTGCAAAAGAGTCCTCTTAGAAAAGTTCTACTCTCTAACAAGCCAACCCCAAAAATGAGCTCTCTAGCTCTTTTTATAGTTTTTTGACTAGTTTTGGCCCTGTCCAGACCTAGTGTTCGGCCTAGTTAAAAATTAGGTTCCAGGGCTTATTTGAGGGCTCAAACGAAGTCTAAAAATTATGAGAATTGGTACGATGGTACTTCTAATACTCCTCAAGCTCGAGGACTCCTCGGCTTGAACAAAATGGAGTTACTAAAAATAGATAATGGTATTTACAATGGTTTTTAGTGATGGAAATCACTATTTTTGTAGGGGATTCTTCTGAAAATTTGACATACACTTCTTGGAGCTCCCTACTTGCTCTCTTTCCTTGTGTGTCCACCTTTTGATGTGCTTCCATGCTTTGTCCTTGACTTTGAGCTTCAACACTCCCCCCCCTCTCGAGTCTGTCGTCCCTGACAGACCCTTGTTGGAAGGGCTGTTCCATGTAGTGCTTTGAGAGGTGGTGTCCATGTGTTGTATGAGCTGGTTCCTTGGATTCCAGCAAGAATGTGTCGTTGTGAGCTTTCAAAACTGTAAGTTGCTCAAAAGAGGTTGTCGAGAGTGATTTGGAGCAACTACTGGTTTCAATTTGCTTCCGAGATATGGATGTTGTTCCCGAGATGTCCGCTAACTCTTCCAAAGATGATGTTGAGAGCAGTCATGCCAACTACTCATAACCCATAATGAATGATGGGTAAGTGTGTTCGTGCCTGGGTTGAAAAAAGTATGTGCCTTGTGCACGGCCTTGTAATGTAGCCCTACGCATGCTTACTTGGAAAATGCATTGGAAGAAGTATGGTGCAAAAATTGCGGGTCTTGAGCTAAGTGCTCAAGGGTATGCTGACGAAGGGGTTTCCTAAACTATCATGGTTATGGTGTTTCCAGAGTAAAGATACTTACCATGGAGAAGGTTGATGGATGTTTGTCTCTTCGTGTTGTACACTCGGCCTTTGGGATGGAACCTTGTTGATGAATGTCCATGTTGATTGTCCACTGATGAGATCTTTTGAGTGGTGGATCCCCTCTCCTCTTTTCAAAGCAACCTTTGTCAGTAACAATGTGCATTTCTGAGCTTGGGCTCATGCACGTTCACTTCCCTATATTGACACTCAGAGGAATATTGGACACGTGCCGGTTTCTAAGAGATTACCATGCTGATTGACATAGACCACTCACCAGTGCTACTGTTCCATACTGGTTCAGGAAATACTGAGAATTGAATTGCTTTATATTCCTTGGCAAGCAACATCGGGAAACTACACCAAGCTGAGTTTCACATATTCTCTTTAGCTCACCATATGCAGGAGTCTTCTCCTCTAGAACTACCCTTTGCAGATATCTCCTTGGATGCTCTGGTACATGAAGTAGTCAAGCATCACTCAAGTTGCGGACCTTCAAGCTCTTCATTCCTACCATGGTAAGAGAAAATTATAGTTGTAGATGTTATGTTCATGCCAAATGCTTGTCATCTACCAGATAAGGCAACAATAATCTCACTGCTAGCCGAGACACACTTCTATCCAAATTGATAAATGCCTAGTAAGCAACAGTTCCACCTTCAACTAAGCATGACTCATTCATGTTTCATAAGCCAAACCTGGGAACAAGCTCTCTCCCGCATTTCTTTCTCCCTTTTTTTTTTTTTTTTTTTGAGGAACAGGATATCACAAAACAAGAACACAAAAGTTAGTATCAATAGAAATATTTGACATATGTCACTGTGCTCTTGTGCGTGGGATTCTCAAGTGTGTCTATGCACAGCCGTGTAAGGTGGCCCTATATTAATGCATACTTTGGAAATGCATGACCTGAATGGTGCAAAAGATAGGGTTGTGCAAGGAGCACATGGTTGTTGCTCGTTCGAGGCTTTCGGTGTTATTTGTGGAGGTTGATGCCGACCTTGGTGGAGGTATCCATTGAGTCTCGAACTGATGTAATCCTCCTTATTGGAGTCCATTTTAGAACATCATTTGGCACTGTAGAGGTCACTTCAGGCGCCTTTCTCTTTGGATGCTTTCTGAACTGTGGTATCGAGTGTGGTTGACACTTTGGTTCGGTGGAGGCTACTTGCTCTTTTGGCTTCCAAACCCATATCCTTTTTGCATGTTTTCCTACTAATGTTGAAGAGCTGATTTGATCTTCCTTTGGTCTCTGTACGTGGTTCTTACCCTTTTCTCTTTTTGGCTTTTTTGTTGAAACCTTTTGCATGTGGGAGAACAAAGGTTGTTGTGGATGTAGGAGCTTCTTAGGTATCCACATCTGTAATTGCCCTTGTTGAGCTGCAGCTAACTTCTTAGGCACCCAAACTTGTTGGATACCTTGTGATTGAGCTTGTCTGAGCTGCTTCCTTCGTCTTCTGGCCTGGTTGGTGTGCATGGATGGGATTTGTGGGGGCAAGGCTGGTGGTTGCTCTCCTTTGCATACCCATATCTGCTTCATGCTCGGAACTGCTTTTTTATCGAATGGTGTCTGTCTATTTGATGTAGCAGTTGTCATGAACGGTTGTGTTTGCTTGTGTGGTGGACTCACTACTGTGGCTACTTGATTCTTTGGAGAAGAAGAAAGATCCACCCGCCTTCGAACCTGGTCTTCCACGATTGACTCCTTCTGCATCATAGAGCTTTTGACACATACAACATCTTCTTTCATATGATTAGTCTTGGAAGAACTAAGAGAGTGTGTGGTGCCATGATTTAGGAGCATGCAGTTCTCTAATTCTAATGTAATGCATTGTTCATGTACCCAAACTTGAAGAATTTGACTTCTTAGGTTTAAGTTAACTGCATGGTCATAGATCCAATCTTGACCCAAGACAAGTGGTTCTGTAAGGTTCTCATCTTGACATACTAGCGCTTTGACTTTCATTGGAACATCTTGAAGGTAGATGGGAAGTTCCACCTCGCCCAAACAAGGGGTTTCCACACCTCCCAATCCTATGAGATAAGCTTCTATGGGATTGATGTTCAACCCCAAGTCTTGGCAGTAGGAAAGTCTAACTGCACTACTTGCTGCACCTGAGTCAATCAATGCTTTCACCGTCCTTGCACCCTTCCCTTGTCCTATCTCTATGGTCACAAAGGGTCTTCGGTCAATGACCTGAGAAGTCGCTATGCCTGACTTTTGACACATATCCATGTGATATTTTGGGGCTTTTGAGTTGACTTCTAGGCCTAATCGCCTTAACTTATTTCGCCTAATACGCTCTCTGGCCTCTACCTGTGCTTCTTCTCTCACTCTTAACTCTTCATCTTTTCGCTTCTTAGCAGTGTTGAGTCTCATTAGCATATCCTCAGTAAGAGGTTCTTGATATAGCTTGACTCTACAGCCACTAATATAGTTTGGCAAGATATCTCCTTCTAGCGTGGCCAACTGAACTGCACCACTAGTGGAAATTCTATTAATGATCATAGGTCCGTATCCTCTTTTTTCCAACTTACGGGCATGTTGTTTTAGTGTGTATACCAACACTAGATCTCCCTCTTTCAATCCCTTATCCTTGATGTGTGCATCAAAGTATGCCTTTTGCCTTTTCTTTGCAGCGTAGATGCCTGCTGCCGCTCGTAGCCTCGTCTCACCCAAGCGTTCGAGATCAAAGATCCTAGAGGACAATTCATGCCCATTCCACTCATACTCTTGTGCTACTTTTAAGGCAGGGATTAAGAAATCTAATGGTAGCACAGCGTTCTGTCCGAAGACCATCTGAAATGGGGTGGCGTTGAGTACCGTTTTGTAGGCAACTCGATAAGCCCAAACTGCATGATGAAGTTGTTTGTCCCAATCAGAGCGTTTATTATTTACCAGTTTTGTCAATACGTTACAGAGGATCTTATTGGTACTCTCGGCTTGTCCGTTGGCTTGTGGGTGATAGGGGGCAGATTTCTTATGTATCACCAAGAATTCTTGGAGAAGATTTTCAATGACTTCATTCAAGAAGTGTGTGCCTCTATCACTCACCAACTCTATTGGTAGTCCATATCTCGTGAACACATTCTCGAATAAGAACTTAGCCGTAGTCTGAGCATCATTCTTTGTTGTGGCTTTGACTTCTACCCACTTTGTAAGGTAATCTGTGGCTACAATGATGTACTCTGCATGGGAGTTTCTAGCTGGGGGGTTAATAGGACCTATGAAGTCTATGCCCCACTTTGAAAATGCACGTCCTCCCATCATTGGCCTCAAGGGCATCTCGTCTTTTCTCACTGGATATTGTGCCCGTTGGCATGTGTCACATTTCTTCACATAGGTGTGTGCGTCCATATGAAGAGTGGGCCACCAAAGTCCTGAGAATAGAATGGTCTTGATCACTCGGTCAGGACCAAAATGTCCACCTGCAACACCGCTGTGTGCGGTCTCTAAGACCTTTAAATAGTCTGATTCATGAACGCATAGTCTTAAGTAACCATCTTTGCCTCTTCGGTATAGGTTGTCCCCTACTAAGGCATAGTCTTGAGCCTCTTGCTCCATGCTTCGTCTTCTTGCTAGACTAGCCTCTTTGGGTAATCTTCCCGATCTCATAAACTCTACCAATGGAGCACTCCAATCCGGAATTAATGACACTTGATAAAGGGTCGCATGCTCCACTGGGGGTCTCTCTCTGCACCTTGGACAATTCTTAATCCACTCATGTATTTCTTTGTCCATGCTAGGCCAATACACTCCTAAACGCTTTAGATTCTGCAATGCTCGTTGTTTAGAATAGTGATTTCCTAGCATTCCTTCATGGGCTTGTTGCAGCCAACTACTATGTTCATCATCCTCCACACAACAAGCTAATACACCCTCAGTATCTTGTTTGTACATGCTTCCTGCTAATATGTGATATTTTTGTGATTTTACAATTTCTTCTTGTGATGTTTTCACATTCTTATTTGCAGGGCCAAAGGTTAGGACTGATACCAACTTATTTGCCCATTTAGGAACAACTTCTAAATTGAACAGATAAGCATCGGGTAATTCGTCAGACACTCCTTGCGGTGACTCTCCTGAAGTGATGCGAGAAAGGTGATCTGCCTGAAGGTGGGTTCTACCTTTCCTGACAACAACTTCAAAGTCATATTCCATTAGTAAGAGGAACCATCTTACTAAGCGTCCAGTATTGCAAGGTTTATTGACCAAATATAACAAAGCTTGATGATCAGTGAAAAACTTGAACTTGTTGGCCAATAAATAGTGTCTAAACTTCTTCACAGCATATACCATGCCTAAGCCCTCTCGCTCAGTTGTGGTATAGTTCCGTTCAGCTGCAGTGAGCTATCTACTAGCATATGCTATGGGCAAATCTAAGTTTCCTTCACTTGTGGGTTGTGCTAGCACACATCCTATGGCATGATTGGATGCATCCACATGGACATGGAAGGGTTTATTCCAATCAGGAGTGGTGAGTATTGGTGCTGTGCACAAACGTTTCTTCAGTTCGTTGAAAGAATTCTCGCATTTGTCGTTCCACTCAAAATTAGACAACAAGGCATAAAGGGGTCTAGCTATGATCGCGTACATGTGGATAAACCTACGGTAGTATCCACAATGGCCCATAAAGGCTTGTACCTCTTTAATATTCCTTGGCCTTGGTAGCTCCGCTATGGCTCGTACCTTATCTTCATCTGTTGAGATTCCATTCTTAGAAACAATATGACCTAAGATTTTACCTTGACGCACCATAAACACACACTTTTCTGGGTTCAGACACACTCGATATTCTCTACACTTGTTGAAGATTTGTCTGAGCTCAGGGATGTGAAACCTTCTTTCTTGGGAATGAGCACATAAATCATCCACATACACTTCTAAGCTCTTTCGCAAGAACTCTTTGAAGACATGACACATGAGCCTTTGGAATGTTGCAGGTGCATTGGTGAGCCCAAATGGCATCACACGAAATGCAAAGATTCCCCACTCTGTAGCAAAAGCTGTTTTGTGTTGATCTTCTGGGGCAATGGCTACTTGATTGTAACCTGAAAATCCATCAAGGAAGCTATAAACTTCCTTGCCTGCAACACGCTCCAATAGGTGTTCTGTGATTGGAAGTGGATAACTATCTCTAATCGTAGCGGCATTAACTTTTTTAAGGTTAATACACACTCGTAACTTCTCGTTCTTCTTGGGTACCACAACAATGGGGGACACCCATTCGGTATGCTCAATCTCATAGATGAATCCAGCTTCAATCAACCTATCAATTTCTTCTTTTATTTTGGCTGCATAGGTATCATTATATGTGTAGGGCTTCTGTTTGGTGGGCTTAGCATCAGCAGTCATGGGGATAGTATGAGAGCAAATTCTTGGATCTACCCCTTTCAAGTCTCTATAGTGCCATGCAAACACATCCCTATATTCCCTTAATAGAGCTATGAGCTCCATTTCTTCTCTTGCACTTAGGTCATCTCCTATATATGTGCATCTCTCTTCGTTCTCTTCAATGGTCACTACAATCTTCTTGGTCTTTTCTTTATTATCATATGATTCTCCTATGATGGCCTCTCTCTTAGGCATTCGTACTAAAATTTTGCGGTCGTCAACTTCATATTTCTTGAAGTTTTCTGGTACTTCAAACAATGATTCCTCCTCTTCTTGTTTCACTGCTTTTCTTTTCTTTTTCTTTTGACTACTCTCACTTCCATCCTTTGAGTTTACTGTTTTAATACTTGTGAGAGGTTCTTCTTCTTTCTGGGTGAACACTCCTATATCTTCTAGATAGTGTTGCTCTGAGTTAAAGCAACTATCCATCACAATAGACTCCAGATCATCGTCATTCTCTTCTTCTTCTATGACATCACTAGGGTCACATTCTTCTAGCAAGGATTGACACATGAACACTGAGATATCATAACCCTCCTCATCACAATGAGGTGTCCACTGTTCCTCATTGACAGCAATGTCCATGGTGGCTAAGATTTCTGGCCAGCCATGAGGCTCAAACTCCTCATCTGGAAAGATCATCGGTGTGTAGGCTGGGTCTCTAACTGGTCTATCTCTTAGCGAAGTTCCTTCTTCTCTTGCCTTTAAACGTTTTTCCTCTTCCTTTGCGACCTTGCACATCCACAAATGAGTATCTTCATGCAGCCATGATGGATCAGGTGAACATTCAGAATGCACAGAGATGGAATCTTCTTTCGCTTTGTGGATAGAATTCCACTGTAGGGGTGGTACATCTCTGAAGGTGTAATCCTTCAAATTGACCTTGGTGGTGACCCCTAAGTGCTGTAAGTACAAGGAGTTAGTTCCCCAATCCTGTACTATTTGCAATTGTCGTAGGAAGGGTCTTCCTAGGATCATCTCATAGACATTATTTTTCTCAAAGTCACATATAGCAAATGTGTGCTCAAACTCTACACCACAAGTGGTTAGAGTGATCCCTTCTAGCAATCCTAGAGGTCTTTCAAAATGACCATCAGCCATTTGAAGCTTCATTCTAGTTGGTCTTAATGTGGGCTTGCCCCATTGCTTCCACAAGGAGGTGGTCGCAATAGCAACACCAGCACCTGAATCTATGATTGCTTTGGTTGTGTAACCTTGGTAGGTGATTGGAAGATAAGTATTACCTTCTTCACCCTCACACATGTCCCCTATTTTGTCTAGAGGTATCTCTGGTACCCTTTGCTTGGAGCTTGCTTTTGGCATGTTGGAATCAAGTTCTGGAACCTGATCCTTCACATGATTCCAAAGCTCAGGTTTTGCTTTGAGCAGCTCTTCTACAGTGAGATGACACTGAACCTTAGTGTTCTTCACGACATCCGTGTTCCTTGGAACCACTGAGTCTTCATTTCTTACTAGTATTGTGGGAGCTCTAATCTGGAGAGATTCAGATTCCCATGGGCCTGGAAATTGAGGCAGTTCTTCTAAGGTATTAGATTCAAAATCTAACCTTTCGTCTTCTTGTTGTTCTGCTTCATCTCCGTAAATAGATGGAATGTCTTGGGGAAATTGATCATGAAGATCATCAATCTCAGGAATAGGAGGGGAATTACCCTTCTCCTTGGCCCATTTCTCTTCTTGTATTTCCCGCAAGAATCCTTGAGAGTACTGTTGAATTGAAGGAGGTATTCCTGGATCCGTGGAATTAGGAACATAAGCTCCCATTGGTGGTGAGCTTCCTCTTTCAATAACTGGTTGAGCCTGTGGAGGTAAAGAAACTTGTGGTTTGTTTACCAACTGCTCTAATCGTTCTAGTAAGCCCTGGAAATGCAAATCCCCTTTGACAGAGTTTGTCTGATTGAACTTTTGACTAGTCTCAAGTATAGCTTGAGCTTGTTCTACCATTTTCATGCACATTTTCATCCGTTCAATCTCTAAGTCCGCTCTAGGGTAACTCTTGTCTAGGTTTGCAGCTGTAGGCCCTTCTTGAAGTCGAGCCTGGTAGGCCTTGAACATCATGTCCAAGCCTTCTGGGGTTGGATCTGCGAGAACAGACCCTGGTTGTGGTCTATTTACAATGGGTGGTGGGGTGGGATGAGGTGGAGTGGATGGAGTTTCGGCATGCGAGGGGCTTTGAGATGCAATATCTTCTATTTTTGTTTTCGCTTCTTTTAAGCTTTCTTCTAGTTCCGATAACTTTTTATTCCACTTGCGATTGGCCTTCTCTCTGGTATCCTTCCATGTTCTTGTTTTCCTCTTACTAGGCTCTCCTGATTCACTCGACTCTGATTGTTCTACTGGTTTATCCTGTTTTAATGCTTGTGCCCTAGTAACTGCCTGTATAGGTGCCACATTACTGCTACTTGAACTTGAATCCGCCACTAAGCCTACCACATTAATGGGTGTAATCTTGGGTGCGCTGGAGGGGTTTCTTGGACAATCTCTAGGGAGATGGTCTTTGCCACAATCAAGGCAAAAAGCCTGTATTGTGATAGTCTGTCCTTGACTCGGAGATGATGGGTGGGGACAGCCACGAATGAAATGATCACCTTGACATCTAAAACAAGATCCTCTAGGGGCTTGTGGTCTCATTTGTCTCAATTGGGGCCTAGGGTTAGGATTTGTGTACATGACATTGAAGTATTCTGGCTCCCAATTTTGCTCCATAGGTGGTGCCTCATATTGATACGAGTAAATCTCACTATGTTCAGGTGACTCTGTGTAATACGCATGTGGACTACCTTCATGGGAGTAGTCTGAACTATGAGCATGAGAATCATTATCTGGTATCAATGGGGTTAGGGGCACCTATGCTCTGTTTGGATTTTCCTCTCCCACAGCATATTTGACTGGAATCACGTTGGCTAGAGCTGGTGGTTGGTTTCCCAAGACAGGTTGTGGCCTATATGGTACCTGATATTGCTGTTGTGGTCTATAATATGGCTGTTGGTATTGGTTCTGATACCTACCTTGTGGGTAAGGTTGCTGATAATTCTGTCTAACAGCCTGCCTATTGTAGGGACAATCTTGAGCCGTGTGGTTTGTGTATTTTCTCTCAATAGTGCAATATGGAGCATTCCTTTCTCTAATGTTTTGGTTTTGCATTGGGCATACATTAGCCATGTGGTCTCCCCCACAAGTATAACACCGATTCACTGGAGTGACTCTCTGTGTTTGTTTATTTTGGACTCCCAGCTTCTTGGCAACTTGCTCAGCTATCTCTTCTATTTCTGTGGAGATCTTTGAAGTATGACTAGTAGAACTATCCGAATCTTTGTAGAGTTTGGGCAATCCTAACTCCTCACCCAAGTTATCTTCTATGTCAATGCATGTCCGCACGCACTCTTCTATGGATCTAGGCTCTTTCAAATATACATATGATCTTAACTTTGTGCTCAGTAAGCCATCTAAGAACAAAGCCACTTGTTTGGCTGGTGTGGGTAACTCGGGAGCAGGGCATCTTTCTAGGTACTGTCTGAACCTTCTACCTGCTAGTCGCACTGTTTCTTGGGGTGTCTGCTTGAAACTGTGGATCAAGGATGATGTGTTATGCCTGATACCACTCTTGGAGAATTCTACAATGAATTCGTCTAGCAGTTGACCTATATCGCGATAGTTGCGACTACTCAATGGTTGAAACCAAGCCAAGGCAGTGCCCTTAAGAGTCAACCCAAATGCCTCGTATTGGGTGAATAAATCCTCAACCTGTTCAGCTCTTAACACTTGTTTGAACTCGGCCACATGATCATAAGGATCTCCTGACCCGTCAAAATAATTCTTCATTGCCTTGATCACTTGAGTGGGTCTAAGGGTTCTTGGGTGCTCTCGGGGTCTAGGCAATGGAAAATCATGTTCATCTCTTTTTTGCCTATGTGCTTGATGTCTCTCTCTTTCAGGTCTTTCATTTTCAAATCCTGATCTATTCCTGCCCACGGTGTGTGCAAAACTTACCTTAGGTCTCTCTCTAGTTCTTTCTCTCTGGGCTTCATGAGCGTGGGAAGATCCTACACCTTGGAGGCCATGGGAAACATTGGATCTTGGTGGGGGGAAAATCAATTCATTCTTCCAAGTATATGCATGTCTATCATGTTCTGTTACCAAGAATATCTTCTCTGATGTGTTATCCAGGTAGACAACTTTGCCTGGTATCTCAGGATCTTTGAATTCATAGATGATAACTATGCCCAATTGGCTAGGTTGATCTGGCTTGAATCTCCAAAAGGCTTCCTCTGTTTCTCTATTCAAAAATAGTTCTATGCTTTTGTTGTCTTGAGGGATCTAGTCCGGAGTGATCACTCGGGTCAAAACTGACTTACCTCTAGGAGTCTGGGGTCCTTGTCCTACATTTCCTTGTTCTAGGTCTCCTATTTCATTCTCAGGAATGACATTTCCAAATTCATCCGTCCTATCTGGTAGGTTGGTGACCACATACATGGTTCCTTCCTTATCAATGTATGAACCCTCTTCGAACTTGACCACCGGGTGTTCAAGTCCAAAGGATTGATCTGGATTTTTGAGTTGGACCACTGATCGCCTCAGACCATCCTCATAGATGCGAGCACCTAATTGGTTGGTCTGAATATATTCCAACTGTGTCTTATAGGGACCTTTTGGTGTTTGTAGATGGGCAGTCCCCGAGCCACCTGCAGGTTTTCCCATACTAAAAGACATTTCTGAATCACTTGTGTCTGAACTTAGTAAAAGATGACCACTTAGTTGTTGTGCCCAAGACTTGGATGTATGGTTGACACGAGCCTCAGAAGATCTAATGCTTTGTTTATCCTTGCCTAAGTGTCTACCAGATCTCAGGTTCATAAGCTTTAGTCAAGAGTCCAAATTTTCCCCTCGGTATGGTTCAAAGTTCTTTGGAGTCCCCTTGGTTCCCTAGTCCCACTTGAGGGTCAACTTCAAATTATCCTATCTCAAAATCAACGCGTTATTCTTGAAAAAAATAGTTGAGGTCGTGTAGGATTTGAAACGAGCTTTCCAACGAGCTATAGAGCTCAAAAAATGGACTTTGGATGAAAAAGTTATGCCAATTCAGGCTCCTGGGGGTCAAAACAGGCAAACAGGAACTTTGGAGAAAATCACGATTTTGTGAACTTCCAGAGAATCGCGATTTTGTGAACTCTCAGAAAATCGCGATGTTGAGCACAAAATCGTGTTTCTGAAAATCGCGTTTCACAAAATCGTGTTTCTGAAAATCGCGATTTTGACTTAGAGAATCGTGAACTTTCAGAGAATCGTGACTCGGAGAATTTTGTGAACTTTCAGAGAATCGCGATTTTGTGAACTCAGAAAATCGCGATGTTGAGCACAAAATCGTGTTTCTGAAAATCGCGATGTTGAGCACAAAATCGTGTTTCTGAAAATCACGATGTTGAGCACAAAATCGTGTTTCTGAAAATCGCGATGTTGAGCACAAAATCGTGTTTCTGAAAATCGCGATGTTGAGCACAAAATCGTGTTTTTGAAAATCGCGATTTTGACTCAGAGAATCGTGATTCACAAAATCGTGTTTTTTGCTGAAAATCGTGATTTGTGAGAATCGCGATTTTGAGCCCACTGAAAATCGTATTTTCTCAGAATCGTGTTTTTGGCATGAAAATCGCGATGTTGAGCACAAAATCGTGTTTCTGAAAATCGCGATGTTGAGCACAAAATCGTGTTTTTGAAAATCGCGATTTTGACTCAGAGAATCGTGATTCACAAAATCGTGTTTTTTTGCTGAAAATCGTGATTTGTGAGAATCGCGATTTTGAGCCCACTGAAAATCATATTTTCTCAGAATCGTGTTTTTGGCATGAAAATCACGACGTTGAGCACAAAATCGTGTTTTTGAAAATTGCGATGTTTGAGCAAAAATTCGTGTTTTCACAGAATCGTCTTTTTTCACAAAATCCTGTTTTTTACTGAAAATCGTGATTTGTGAGAATCGCGATTTTGAGCACACTCATAGAATCGTGATTCTGAGAATGACCACAGAATCGCGATTTTTTCAACCGACTTTTAGGCGGGAAAACAGAAAATCGTGATTTTTCAAAAAATTTTGAATTTTCACAGAATCGCGATTTTCATCACAGAATCGCGTTTTTTGGCGGGAAATTCAAATTTATGTGCGCCGGCTATGGCGAGCTCCGTATGAGCAGAAAATTATATTAAAAAAAAAAAAACACAGCGCTTGCTCTCCCTTGCACCTCCTAACTCCTTCCCACACAATAATGCATGAGAAATGGTATGAAAATGGTGAAAATGCACTAAAAAACAAGAAATTTCTATGAAGAAGAAGATGGAAGAAGGTGGAGATGATGATGATGATGAAGATGAAGAGGAAAAAACAGAAAATGAACTGAAATGACAAATTTTTTACCTTCCAACGTTGCAAATCTACGATCTTACCATCACAACGCTCGTCCTCGAAGCTCTCTCCCCGGCAACGGCGCCAAAATTTGGTGTAGCTCAAGTGTAAGCACCACCTCCTTTACTTGTCAATCCGCGGAGACGTGAAGACCGGTATGAAGACCACGAGCAAGTGAAGGCACAAGTGCGTGAGTGAAAGCACACAAACATGCACACACATACATACACACACACGCGCACAAAGTAAGGTCAAAGAGAGGAACAATGGAAAGCTTAGATTGCAAAAGAGTCCTCTTAGAAAAGTTCTACTCTCTAACAAGCCAACCCCAAAAATGAGCTCTCTAGCTCTTTTTATAGTTTTTTGACTAGTTTTGGCCCTGTCCAGACCTAGTGTCCGGCCTAGTTAAAAATTAGGTTCCAGGGCTTATTTGAGGGCTCAAACGAAGTCTAAAAATTATGAGAATTGGTACGATGGTACTTCTAATACTCCTCAAGCTCGAGGACTCCTCGGCTTGAACAAAATGGAGTTACTAAAAATAGATAATGGTATTTACAATGGTTTTTAGTGATGGAAATCACTATTTTTGTAGGGGATTCTTTTGAAAATTTGACATACACTTCTTGGAGCTCCCTACTTGCTCCCTTTCCTTGTGTGTCCACCTTTTGATGTGCTTCCATGCTTTGTCCTTGACTTTGAGCTTCAACAATGCCTGATTCATTCTGGGCAAAAGCAGTCAATACAACAGTCTACATCCTCAATCGAAGCTACACAAAAGCTCTGAAGGGGATGACTCCTTAAGAAGCATATTCTGGTAAAAAGCCTTCAGTTTTGCATTTTAGAATTTTTGGTTGTTTCTGTTATGCACATATTCCTGATTCAACAAGATCAAAGTTGGATTCAAAAAGCAAAAAGTGTGTCTTTCTAGGATATAGTGAAGAGTCTAAAGCATACAGGTTGTGGGATCCTGAGGCAAGGAAGATTTTTGTCAGCCGAGATGTGGTGTTTGATGAACGACCATACTTAGTAGAAGATAAAGGTAAATCTACTATCTCATCAAACGGAGAAATATCTCACCTTGTGCCTATCAAAAGACAGGTTAAAGTTGAGGAGGAGGAAACATCTGATGGAGAAATCTCCTCAATAAAAAGCCAACCAGTTGTAGCTGCACAGCGTTGTCGGGAAGTTGCGGACATACGGCTGGTGGATCAGGCAGCCAGTAAATCCCTCGGCACACGCAGGGTGTATGAGACAATCGTAGGTACAAGGGGATATATGTTTGTGAGTCTAAGATAAAAGAAATTCTAAGAATTAAACGTGCGAAAGATGCGAAAAAACAAGTGATTGACAACAGAATTTCTACATTACTCGTAAAATCTAGGAAATATGAAGTCGATAATTGAAACACTTTAAATGTTTAAGAATCAATTCCAAATCTTTTTTGAGATAAACAAGAGAAGTTACAATTAACAAGAATGCAAATACAAATTTGAGTTCAATTGAATCCTAATGACAATACTGGATGATATAATTGCTTTAAACGATGGCTAATAATGTGAGAGTCCTATACAAGGTTTAATCAGAAAAATTTCTAAGGATTTATATCCGATTGTTGGGTGATTTGTTGAAATCTTCTCTTTGTCACGATGCTCTTTGATACTCTTGCTTTCAATCTTCAATGTTTGTCTCTGAAAAAAACCATTAGCTGGTAAGTAATATTACAAGAAAATCATTAAGAAACATAAACTTACATTATCATGCACATGCATATGTTCATGCATACATTAAGACCTTCACATACTCATCATAATCACATACTTACTCTTATCACATATTTATATATATGCCTACTAATAAGTTATGATGCATAATAATGCATCCATTCTCACATTTCCTAATGCATTTAATATTAACATTCCTTCACATTCTTAACTATGCTAATATATATCCCTATAAACTCTTTTAAGCATATTAGTATTCATGTTCGTGCATACAAATGCATTTACATATTCTCACGTTTTTATACATATGCTTTTTCATTTATATGAATACATACCCTACTTATGCTTTTCATTATGTGCACACACATATGTATACTTATGCACATATATCAATGTACATATAAAATAAATTATCAATAAATTAAATAAAAAAAATCAAACATATCATTATGTCTCTCTTTTCTCTCTCTCCAGATTGCGTGTGTATGCGTGTGCGTGTTTCTGGCTGTTTATGCAAGATGAAACCAGAAAGAATCCGTGAGCATGTGTGCATGTGATAGTCGTTAGATAGAAATACTCGAGGAATGTCAAAAAAAAGGTATCATGCGATTATGGTGAGCCTTGATCTCTAGAGTGCCAAATGCATGAGTAGACGGAGAAGAAAGATGCAGAGGCTATTTTTATCTAATAAGAATAAGTAGAGACCGCTGAACATAGCTTTTACGAACTATGTTCACAGATAGGTTTTACTGACGTCAAAATTCAATAGACAGCTACCGACAGCAAACATCACAGACATTTCTCTTGCTGCTATTCCTACCACTCTCTCTCTCTTCTCGTTCTCTCTCTCTTCCCGTTCTCTCTCTCTTCCCGATTCATTAAAAGATCTTCCACATACGCATGTATTGTCATTATAAGGAACCTGCGCATCCGCAGCTTCATAACAGATATCATCAGCTAATAGGGAATCCTGTCTATGTGCGACTGAGGATGTAGGACTCAAATCAGGAGACCCAAATATCAATTTCTCCTTGATACTCGAAGGGGTTCTGGGAATCCCTATATGATCAGTAGTCTCATTTGATTCCGGAATCCGAGAGAGATTGTGAATGATCAGACTGCTGGGACGCTTGAGCGAACCCAGAAGTGGCTCGTCCATTTTCGGACGATCATACAAGTAGATGAATAAGCAAAGATGCCTGCCACTAGAGCAGGTTTTAGAGAATTTCTGTCAGGAAAAAAATGAGAACGTCTGACATGTTTTCCATGTTGACAAAGAATGTATTTCTCCACGTTTACCCAACAAGCTGCATATATATCCAATCAATCAAGCTGACGTGTCACAAGTTCATTTGAGGAGAGCATCGAGCTCTGCTAGAACCGAACAAAGATGATCAGCAAAATGAAAAACCCAGCTGTGTTCGCGAGTAGAATGACTGGCAAAATACTGTATGAATGCAAGAACACCCCGTTTTCCAATGTGAGTACGCCTACGTTTCTGCAGTTTGCGCCTATGTGGGTGTGCCTGTGTTAAAGGGAGACTCAAGAGCTACCTCGTCCCATGGTATGATGCATCTGCGCTGGTTACCTGCACAACGAGGGCGCTCTCCGAAGTATTTCTCTATGCCAACAACAGAAGGAACTCCCAGGCACTTACGAAAAAGCTCAAAGAAGATACGGGTCATCCAAACATGATGCGCATACCCAGATACGTGCTGATGTTATATATCGGAAAGGCCAAGCAACACAGGAGATGGTTGGAGGCACCTTTCTCTCTCAAGATTCCTACGAACATATATAAAAAAAGCGCTCTCTCTCTCTTACATGGATGCAATAGATGCTGCAGCCACTATCAAGATGAGAGAGGTAAAGAAAATAACAATCTTTCTCTAGATGATTTAGTGCAGAGAAAAACAAACCAAATTCTCTCCTACACATACACAGTAAGGATAGAAGAAGAAAGAGGAAGTACCTGAAAAAAACCATTAGGAAATAACAGAGCTTAACACACATATAAATACTTACACAAATCATTTCTAAGCCACTCTTTTGGTTTCTACTTTTTGTGCTCATCCATCCTTTTTCCTATTAACATTCACCACACTTTCCAGTTTAACTTTTCTACTTTAATTACACTTAATTTCTACTCCTCTCTTTTCATCTTCACTAATTCTCTCCACTCTTTCCCTTAACCTACTTTTTTCACTTTAAGTGCATCTTCTATTGAGACCACTCTTTCATTCACTTTAATTACACATTTAGCTCACACCATTCTTTACACACTTTTCATATAAATCACTCATTAATTATCCATTACTTTTTCATTTTAATTGAATTATCCTAACTTTCTTAATTTAATAATGCATTTAAATTAGACTTAGGTTAAGCATTTAATATATTCAAACCTTAGTTTTTCAATGCACACAAATAATTAAAGTAATTATTAATGACATAATTTAATGTTTAATACATAAATATGTAATTTAGATATTAATGTTTTTGAGTAACATCTATGTTAACCCTTTAAATATATTAAATCCTAGAAACCCTATTGGAAACCCATAAAACCCCCTGGGTTAGATCATTAAAATCCTTCTGAACCCTAGCTTTAACCCATTATAACTCATCTAAACCCTTAACAGTAACCAACTCTTATAAATAACACATGAATTCAAGAAACCCTAGGCTGAATACCCATAATTCTTGAATGTTAAATAGAAAATTCTCATTAAATAAGTAATTAGGGTAAACCCTAACATAAACATAAAAGGTTTGAGATCACCAATAAAGCTGTTTTCATGTTCTCTGGTCTTTAACTGGAAAGTTGAAAAACTTTCCGACAGCGTAAGCCACTACCGAAGTGGGCACAACAGCTCTTTGATGATCACAATCCACATGTAGATGTACCAGAATCATCATCGGATGGATTACGAAGATCAAAGAGAATAGAGGAGCAAAGAAGAGCCTCAGAACACATTGTTAACATGGCTCTAATGGTAGATATCATGGGTTCGATAAAGGAACCTACCACCATTGAAGAAGCCATTGATGATCCAGGTTGGAGAGCGGCAATGCAGTTTGAGTATGATAGTATACTCAAAAATGATACATGGGATCTAGTCGACTTGCCGCTAAAGAAGAAGGTAATAGGTACTAAATGGATTTGGAAAGCTAAGTATAAAGCTGATGGAACATTAGAAAAGTATAAGGCACGATTAGTTGCACAGGGTTTTTCAGAGATTGAAGGATTTGATGTTCAAGAAACTTTTGCACCAACAGCACGCATGACAACTATTCGGACGGTACTTGCAGTAGCTGCACAAAAGTCTTGGCCTATTTTCCAGATGGCTGTCAAATTTGCATTTTTGAATGGTCACCTCAAGGAGGAGGTATATGTATCTCAACCACTAGGTTTTGAGGTGCCCAATTCAGAAGATAAAGTTTGCAGGTTGAAGAAAGCTTTGTATGGACTTAAACAAGCTCCACGGGCTTGGTACCAACGGATAGATATTTTTTTCAAAAACATGGGTTTTGAAAGAAGTACTTCTGATGCTAACTTGTATGTAACATAAAGGGATAACAAGCTAGTTGTCGTCATTGTATATGTAGATGTTTTGATCATTACAGGAGATCATCAGGAACTCATCAATCAAACTTGGATCAGCTTGGGAACTGAGTTTGAAATGACAGACTTAGGTCTACTCCATTTTTGTCTGGGAATTGAAGTATGGCAAAGGAAGGATGGCATTTTCATCTCACAACAAAAATATTCCAAAGAAATTCTCAAGGCATTTGGAATGATGGAGTGCAAACCAACTAGCACACCTATGGAGGTAAATCATAAGCTATCTATAGATGATAACATGCCTGATGTAGATGCTAAGAAGTATAGGAAGCTCGTTGGAAGTCTTATTTTTCTGTGCAACACTAGACCAGACATTTGTTATGCTGTTGGAGTGTTAAGCAGGTTTTCCAACAAACCTAAGGAGAGTCACTGGAATGCTGGAATGCGAATTCTAAGGTACATTGCAGGAACCTTGGATTTTGGTATTTTGTATACCACAGGTGATACACTCCAAGGATATTGTGATTCAGATTGGGCTGGAGATTGTGATTCTAGAAAATCAGTTTCTGGATATTGTTTCTCACTTGGTTCAGGAATATTTTCTTGGGTAAGTAGGAAGCAACCAACTCTCGCACTCTCCTCCACTGAAGCAGAGTACAAAGCAGCTTGTTTTGCTTCTTGTGAGGCAGTCTGGTTAAGGAGAATTCTTGCAGATCTAGGCTTTCCATCAGATATGCCAACTGTACTCAAGTGTGATAATCAAAGTTGTATGGCTATTGCAAAGAACCCAGTATTTCATGCGTGCACCAAGCACATAGAAGTACAATACCATTACATTCGTGAGCTAATTGAAGATGAAATTGTGGAGCTAGAATATTGCCCAACAGAGGCAAATTGTGCTGACATATTCACTAAAGCACTTGGAAGAGAGCAGCTCAACAGGCATCTTCAACAGATGGGCATAGGACCGAGACCTACTTGATTTATCATCGGTAAACATTGAGGGGGGGTGTTAGTATATGATCAATGTCTACCCCTCATGATTGTATGCACATTTTGTAAGGCCCCCTTTATGAGGAGAAGCCAAGCGTGCATTACCCAATTAACGGGAATCCCAACTTGCATGTTGGATGAAGGTCATATTGGACCATGTAAGGTATTATAAGGAAAGGGAGTTACCAGGGTCCCCAATTGTGGGGTCCGGGGTAGCGGTGAGCAGCCCTGGCTGGGGGGTCCAAGGGGGCCAACGGGCCCCCTGGCTGGGGGGGTCCCAGGGGGCCAGCGGGCCCCCTAGTGGGGGTTGGGGGGCAGTGCCCCCGGTGCAACGGTAAAGGGAATATTCCATGGAATATTCCCTATCGGAGTCAGAAATCATTTATATTTGTTAGGTCGGTTCAACCAGTCTAAGCCGTGTATGGAAATTACGCGGGCGGTGGCTGCCCACGCTCTACCGCCCATGTATAGCCGTCCATGGCAGGCCACCCATGATCCTATATTTACATGACTTCTGCACTACCTGAGACATGGAGTTGAGCCAGCATACCTCTACCTTGTATCTCCCTATCTAGAGTTGACTAGATCACCATTTAAGCTCTACCTTGAGAGCGCATAGGTGGACAACGCCATCATCTTTGTACTTGCTGCTAGTAGAAAATTGTTGAGATTCTCCTATATCTGTTATCTTCTCTGCTATTGCTCCTGTGTTATATTGCGTAACTATTGTCTTACAGTGAGACTAGCATCTTTCAAGAGAAGTTTTATAGCAAGTAGTTCCCAGCAAATCCCTAACCACCAGTTTTGGTATTTAAGTCCAAATAGTGATATAACCTAAAGGTATTATCAGAGATTCTTAGCTTTAGAATCTGAAAAGCATTAGAAAATGCTTGGACTTAAGTTGAGGGAAAGATCTCTAAAATCCTGCAGGTAAGCAAAGGTTTTAGAGATCTCTTCAACTATCTTAAGCTTCTTTGCTTACCTGCAGGATTTTAGAGATCTTTCCCTCAACTTAAGTCCAAGCATTTTCTAATGCTTTTCAGTTTCCAAAGCTAAGAATCTTTGATATACCTTTAGGTTATATCACTATTTGGACTTAAATACCAAAACTGGTGGTTAGGGATTTGCTGGGTTCCTACCAAGGAATCAAGTAATACTAAGCTAATGATTCATCTTGGAATCTTTTGCTTTCCAGTCCAATGATTCATCTTGGAATCTCCTCCTTTACTAGAAAGATCTTCAAAAGGAATTCTAGACTTTTGGACAAGACCAAGACTTAAGGCTTTGCTTATCCAAAAGACATTCTCATTTAACTAATGAAATAGTTAATTGGACTCTTTCATTAGCTTATCTTTAGGAAATAGCTTAATTTCCAAAGATTACTTTTCTTGGGTCTCTTCAAGGCCTTACCACTTGAAGCTAATCATTTATGCTATAACTTGAAGCAAACTCAAATAAATAAGTCCATTTAGACTTATTATCTTTTGAAGATTTGAAAAGGTTCTTGTACATAACATCTGTCTAGGATGTTTAATTTAGTTTCTTGGTTCTAACCAATTAACCCTTGACTTTTATAAAAAGAATCAGATACCATATCTGAGTCAATTCCAAAAGATTCTGAAAGCGGAAAGAAAAAACTAAAACTCTGCACAACCAATTCATACTTCGAAGATACGTAAATTTCTTATGAGTCAAAGACTAGATGACTCAGGACTTCAACTTTTCAAAGATCTATTTCAACAGAGTATTGAAGCAGTGTCTTTATCTTTAAGAGAAATAAGCTGGATTCTCAAAAAGATTCAAAGGAAGTCAAAAACATCATCCAACCACAAGCTACTAGTGTGGTAACCAACATCAGTGTGTCGACCCACTAAGCTTCTGTCGATGAGTTTAGTATTCAAATAATGCTTCACTTGAGACTAAGTTCAGGTCACATTCAGTCTTTTTGACTCCTAATCGTGAATGCAATTCTTGTGCATTTCTTTGAGTCAAAAGAGTGAATTTACCAAGTTACACTAGGAACTTGATGCTTGACTTAGTCAATTAAATCTTTAGTTGAAAAGATCAACTCAAAATCAAAGTCCAACTTCTTTTAGAAATTTATCAAATATTTCTGATCAATAACACTTAAGCTTGAAGTGTTCTATGAAGATCTTGGAAGTTACTTACTTCATATCTTCAGTTTCCTTAATCTTGAAGTTACCTTGAAGTATCGTAAGATACTACTTTCATCCTTTACGAATTAAACTTTCCTTGAAGTCTTAATTCCCTTGAGGATGAAACCTAACTTCAAAATCCAAACTAGGACTAAAAGATAATTATCATCCCATGGTCCGATGTCCCATACCATCTTTCCTACATCAATCTGAGTATAAAATATGGTGTCCCATACCACCCTATTTTATATTCACATTAATGTGTGGATGATTCTTATCCCAAAGTCTAAACATCTCTTGATAGAGTACCTTATCTCTTCAATTCTTTTACCAGAATTTTGAAGTTTCAGGCATTACCTCTAACTAGATATTCTAGGTTTCGATCCCTTCACATGATCTTGTCACGATCTTGTGCTTTACTTGAGGAACTTGAAAACCTTTTGACAGAATATCAATTCGTCTTTGTTGGGTTTTCAAGATGCAAACCAATCAGAATTCCAAGTTCTTGAATGTCTCAAATTCAAGTTCAATTGGTTATTCTTGAACAATTTTGTAGTGACAAGAGCTTTTGACTTCTTGTCTTTAGATTCCTTTCTACTAATGCTTTTAGGTACGTATGGCCAGGACTTTTATAGGAATCTCTCTACTGCTTAAGTCTAAGCATCCGCTCATGCTCTCTGGATTTGTACCAAAATCCCTTTAAGGATAGGCAAACACTTATGTTTTACCTTCCACAGACTTAAGTACCGTCTTCACGGTTGCAAACTACATTTTTGGAATTCTGTCACTCTGTTCATACTTGGAACAGCTTACTTTTTTCACAATTTTCCATTCACTAAATGGAACTTGAGTGAATAATTACTTACAGAATTTTTTACTGCCAATACTTGGGCAATCTACAGAGTACTTCTAATCAGACATTCTTGGACAATCATGGCCAAGTTTGATCAAGTCTGGTTGATACTTGCGATACCAATGCAAGAGAACAAGGATTATGACCACCACATGCTAGAGAGATGACTCTCCTCCCAACCAAATACCTCTATATATAGCTCTCTCTAGGGGATTGCCTTCTTGGGAAACTGGATACTAACCATCCATGTGTCGGAAATGTAACTACATGTGCACCAAGTGTCCCAGTCAACTCGAGTTAGCTCAAGTGGATGCTTCTAGAAGGACTAGATCTCTTTGGGCAAAATACGCTCCCCATGTCTCCCATGGGGATTGAACCCAAGACCTCCTCCTTCACATCCTTGAGACTTAACCACTAAGCTAAGTGGATCACTTGTTCACAAGAGCGCAAGACCTCCTAGTAAGTCTAAACTCGAGATCTTTGGTCATACACACGGATGACCAAACGGTGTCCGATTTCAAATCTGTCTGAACTGGCCAGACCCTTGGATCGTAGAATTACTTTATTACAATGAGTACAGACAAGATCCTATGTAATGTGTTTAGCAAATTAGTGGATAATAAACATTCACATTGGGACAAAAAATCACATCATGCTATTTGGGCATGTCGCGTTCTCTATAGAACGACACTATATGCCATTCCCTTTGAGTTTGTGTTGGGCTGAACTTGGATGCTATCCTTATCGATTTTGATACCTACATTGACACAAGTACAAAAGATTACTTTGACACACATGTATATAATAAGGAAAAGATGTAGACTTAGTACTAGTGTAAACACTAAAAAAACATGCCCACAAGCTAAACAAATATAATTATGGACCGATGATCATCAATAGAATTTTTACAAAAGGTGTAGTGCATCCTAGAAGGAGAGGTAAAGCCTAATTACATTAGTGGTCAAAGATTGAAGCTCTATCGAGAAGATCTTACAAAAAACATGCTCACATTATTGAATCAAGCTAAGAAGCATAAAGAACAAGAACAAAGAATTCGAGAAGAGGTACATGTCAAGGCCCAAGAATGTATCAAACAAATGAAACTAAGATGGCAAGGCATACTACCGGATTGTGATGCCCCAAGATATCACATGGTAATGTATCAAAAAGAAACATAGGCCAATCCAAACATTATAGATCAAAGAATGTTTATCTCAATCGAGGTAGGACAAGGAACTATAACCAAGAAGATTAGGGCTCTAATCAATTTGAGAGCAACTAAAAGTACCATTAGACACTCACATTGTTTAAATATGAGCCTAAAAATAAATCTAGAAGGTACATATATTGTAATAAGACTAAATTCACAATCAAACTTTTGATCTTAACCTCACGAAAGAACTCTTGCAAGTTTGGGTAAACAAATAATGCCTAATGATAGAAATAGAAGGCCACCGACTTTCTTGTACCCAGTACACACACATCCATGTGGCCCTATGCTGATAGAACATTGCAATTCAATCCCATCATGGCACACAAAGATGTGTTGGAGTCCTGTTCTTTTCCAAAAGAGTGTGTTTGTCTTATGAGGGAAGAGCCAAATTCTTGATGTTGAATGAAACAAGGGAATGCAACATAATGTTGGAACACTCAATGAGTAGAAAAACAACAAAGACAAATAGAAACCTCCAAAATTAAGTAGATAGGGTAAAGAAAGGAGAGCAAGATCCTCCTACTTCAAGTACTTAGCTGACAAGGTGGTTGAAAACTCCATGAAAAACTAGAGATAATGCCAAAGAACTAGCCAATGAGTCCACAAATCATGATGCCCAAGTAGCTTTTGAAGGCACAACCCATTGCAGCTTGCATGTGGGCGCCAAAAGTTAGCCTCAAGGCTTCAATCAAGCCAAATAAACCTCCTTCTATAGTCTTCACTTCCTATCTAGGATCATTTTCCATCTCCCACTTTTTTTCATCTTTAATTGTATATGATCCATTCGCCCCATTCCTTAGAGAATCTAGAGAATGAGGTGAATGAATTGATATATATATATATATATATATATATATATATATATATATATATACATATATATATATATATATATATATATATATATATATATATATATATATATTCCCAATCTAGAGAATCCCTTTAAGGATTGATACACATTTCTTTAATACCATCTATAAGACGTAAGTACCACTATTTATGGTTTGGGGCTTACTTCGGAGCTACCTGAGAAGTATCTAGCTTGCCTTCCTTTACATTGTTTTCCTTAAGGAGGTTTCTACTCTACAATTTGTGAAAGAATTCCAATTTCAGTATTGTGGAAATCTTTCATGAAAATCTTGTATTTGTTAATTCTTTTCCTAACTTTGACGTTAAGATTGGACTTAATCTTGTTCAAAATGCTTAGTATATTTTTCGTATTTACAAGGAAACATGTAAGTATCTCTATGCTATCGTGGTGCATGTATGTGGAAGATAATGAAAGCAATGGTTTAGACTATGCATGCCCATGTTCACATGCACAACCCCTTATGCACCCATTCCCCCACCCAGAAAATACATCAAATTGGAGTTCAAAGTAGGAATTATTTGGCTCCTCATCAAGAACACATCCAATCCATGTGTTTCCCTTGTGGGTGAACCACCAATAGAAGAAAGACATGCACTTATAATTCACCTAATGAAAATATTTGAGAAAGAAGTAAAATAGAGAAAGGTTTCTTTGGAAGTACAAATCAAGGAGATTGTGAAGGTACGTAAAGAGTATATCAATTTAATCACGGATAGATTTGCAAGGTATTGTATTTGCTTACATTTGCAAGGTATGGTCTTTGTTGCATCAATAAGTAAACTTTTAAATGAATATCAATAAAAGTTTTTGACATTTTGGGATAAACTCTAAGTGTGACCACACAAGGAGGTGAACAAGTATTCCTTCTGGGAAATAATCATTCCTTTAACTTCAATAGTAGATAGAAGAACCTTAAAAACTATTATTCTCTTTTGTAATAGACTTCTCCTAGTACAACTATAAGATTTAAGTGACACATGAGGATACTTTCTTCAAAATCACGTCTCGTGGAAGTCACTAGGCGGAAGCTTGCATGCTTAGGGAAGAACTACAAAACAAATAAGACACGAGAATCAAACACACATGAAAAACCAGATCATGGCCTAAAAGTTTCCTTGCCATAAAGTGCAAATCTTAGATTCATTTCAAAATTCTAAATTATTGTTTGATGTGAGGTTAGTGACATCTAATGCATTATGCTTCTTTCAACCAAGACATATTCCATGCCTTCTAGATCACTCAAGGCACGTAATGTGTACTTCAGGCATATCCGGGCCAACATGGTGGGGGTAATAAAAAAGTGAAAAAGCTTCCAAAACTATTCTACGGGTATTACAAATGAATTATGTAGAAGTTTCATGCCAAGAGCACAATGCATCAACAATGCATCAAAGATTGTGCACATCGTAGATGAAGATCAATGAAGAAGGGAGAAAGAAAATCAATCATTTAGAAACCATAATTCTCTTGATGCACAAGACATTGCGCTTTGTATTACATATATTTTGAAATACGTCGTAGTGATGCAATGAATTGTATTAAAAAAAAAAAAAAAAAAAAAAAAAAAAACTTCTATTACATATTTCTCAAGTACATGATAGATTCTTCTCAATATTGTCCTCTTCATATATTGGGTACTTTATTGTTGCTCTCACTTCCTCTTGAATCCTATTAACTGGTTTTTTTCCTAAGGTCAAAGCTTCTCAATGTTTTCTATTCCTAAAGCTCGAGAAAACCCTAAATAAGTAGCAAGATATACTCTCCTTGATCACCATGATGAAGGATGTGAGCCAAAAATATTTAGTGGTGAATTTCTCTAATAATATTATCTTCTTGTAGCCACTAGGAATAGTATACACACCTAGATAGCAGGATAGATTTTTGAAGAAGAAATTTACTAAAATGTCCTCATTCTTGATGTTGGTATGGTAAAGTAGAGTCCTTGTTTTTGCAGTTGCTTTAGGTGGTGCTTGCGGGCCGCACCTTGATATTTTCTTTTATTTCTTTCTAGGAATTTCTCTACTTTGCCAAGCATTTTCTATAAAAGAAAAAAACAATGGAAAAGGTCGACTTAACATGATACCTATTTAGAAATAAAATAATATATAGCATCAGATGCTCTTACTTGCACCCTTTCATCATAGAAAAAGGTATTTTCCTTCATGTCCGCAATTCAACCTTTTGCATCCCCTTTTTGATCTTTCGGGGAATGCTTTGTACAATTTTGAAGCTTTTCATATCCAATGTATTATCAGTGTGTATTCAACCTAACTTGCATTGGAGAAATTTTCATATTTTTTTTCATTCATCTCTTGTGCAATGGCTTTTTCTTCTCGAGCTCCTTTAGTAAATCAACTTTTCTTTTCTTAAACTCCCATTTGATCTCTTCGTCTAATAGATAGGTCAACTCTAAAGCCACAATAGAAGATTATGCCTCACATATTCTGCCTCCTTTAATTATCTTTACAATATTCTTGTCTTCATCATCTAAAAGAGTAAAGAAAACCTTGCATTTCTTTAAAATGAACAAATTAATGCCCCTAAATTGAGGCCGCGCTTCTACTAGTTCTTGTTTATCTTGGGTTGAGGTAGTATAAAGCCTCTTTGGCGATCATTCTTAAATCGTGTCTATAGAAAAGACCAATACTTAGGAAAATATGGACATGCTCCTTGATGCATGGAAGACAACAATTATATTATTCTAATTTTTATGTGCAATAAAATGCTCTCGAGTTCATATTGTGAATAGAAGGTCCTCAAAGAAGAAATTTTATCGATATGTGCTTCAAGCTCAATTGTGAATCATTGTTCTCTTGTAAAGGAAAGTCAATGATAAAGCCCTCTTACCTTCAAAATGCTTAATTTTGTCATCTGAACTTGCTTCCATTAAATATTGATCCATTTACATTTCCTCAGCCCAACATCATTTGATTATTGAGTGGCCCATATTCTTTTGTGAGGACTGGAAGCTCTCTCTCTTTCAATATTAGAGAATCTCCAATTTCCTTAACCCAATGTCATTTCTTTATAGACTTCTCTATTTGGATCTCTACTATATAATTTAGGCTATCCAATGAATCATTAAATTTAAATGTGTTCCACTCTTCTTTATTTTTTTACTGGGTTCTAAGATCTCTCACTATTACAAAATCATTGATTTCAATATCCAGTAGAATCTTGGATCTCAATAGCTTCCCGTCTAAATATTTTAACCAAAATCAGTGATGGAGATCTTTTACCTAAAAGATGTTCTATTTTTTCATCCCAAATTTCTTCCATTATAGATTTTAGTATTTAGATACCTAGTACAGACTTCCACTGATTAACTCAACTTGGAAGTCCAAATTTCATGCAGTCTACTATACTTGGTTTGTCCGATCTAAATCCCCTCTCTTTGAAATGTACTGTATTGTTTTGATGGCATGCTGAAATTGAAGCTAAAAGTCCCCTATCCTTTGTTAAATAACTAATCTCTATCTATATACATTGGTGAATTCTCTCTCTCCCTCTCTCTCTCTCTGTCTCTATCTCTCAATCTCTCTCTTTGTTTCCCTCTCTCTCTCTGTCTCCCTCTCTCTCTCTCATGCATGCATATCTAATAATAATTTAGTCTAGTTATTTGTTTTGCTGCAAACAATTTAGACTGATGCTCCAAAGGACTTGTTGGTTCTAAATGCATCATAGTGAAGCTAAAGAGTCTATTAAGCATCCCTAAAGTTAGATTGGAAAGTTTAGTGTAGGTTTCGTGCAACACTAGCTCATCTCTGTAACCCATCTCACCATCTCCTCACGAAATACGACACATTGTATCATGTCTCATTGGCACCTAATTGAAGTAGCCCAATCATCATTTTGTTGAAGAAAAATACCTTTCAAGATGATATGACATTGGCCAAACAAATGTTCTTAGATTTAGAAGCTCAAGATTATGTCTTAGCTTGAAATAATCTGCACAAACATGGTAGAGTTGCGTGTGTAGGATTGTGCATACTTGAGAATATTAGAAACTGCACATAACACTCTTTTAGGTAAACACTTTGGAACTCATCATGTCATTAAGTTTTAGGCTTTTGGTGGCCCACACTTTAAATGGATGCTCATACCTATGGAATTTTGTGATACCTACCAAAGGGCTCAATACCCCATTAGAAAAGATGCAATTCCATTAAGACCCATGATGGGATATCATGCATTTTCCAAGTGGCAAATATACTTTGTAGGATTGATCAATACCCCTAGAAGAAATTCTCATACTTAGTACATCATAGTTGCTAGAGATTCCCTACCCAAGTGGGTATAGGTGAAAGACACATGTAAGAATGATGCACAAAGCATGGGTAGATTGTTATTGGCGACATTTTTCAGCAGAAACTAATTTCCTGTAGAAGTAGTCAATGATAAAGGAATGCATTTCCTGCATGAGGTCATTGAATTTATACTACAAGAACACATGGTAATACACAAGAAATCATCCCCTTACCACCCTCAAGCAATTGAAAATCTAAGAGTACAAACAAGATCCTATGTAATGAGTTTAGCAAGTTAGTGGATAATAAACATTCCGATTGGGACAAACAATCACATCTTGCTATTTGGGCATGTCGAGTGATCTATAGAACGACACTCTATGCCATTCCCTTTGAGTTTGTATTGGGCTGAAACTCAATGCTATCCTTATATTTTTCGATACCTACATTGACACAAACTATCATTGGATATTGGATTCAAAAGAATCATTGGAATGGTCACAAACTATCATCTAGGATATTGGATCTGGATCCTTTAAGAGAGATGGGTTTACAAGCAGTAGTAGGGATATATGTAGCAAAGTAAAGATAGAAAGATTACTTGACACACATGTATAGGATAAGGGATTAAAAGATGGTGACTTCGTATCAGTATACACATGGAAAAAAACATGCCCACAAGCTAGACAAATTTGATTATGGATTGATGATTATCAATAGAATTTTTACAAAAGGTGTAGTGCATCCTAGAATGAGAGGTGATGTCTAATTACATCAGTAGTCGCAGGGTGAAGCTCTATCAAGAAGATCTTACAGAAAACATGTTGACACTATTGAATCAAGCTAAGAAGCATAAAGAAGGAGAACAAAGAATTCGAGAAGAGGTACATGTCAAGGCCAAAGAATGTATCAAACAAATGAAACTGAGATGGCAAGGCATACTAGCTAACTGTGATGCCACAAGATATGACATGGTAATGTGTCAAAAAGGAACACGGTCCAACCCAAACATTATAGATCAATAATGTTTATCTCAATTGAGGTAGGACAAGGAACTAGAACTAAGAAGATTTGGTCTCTAATCAATTTGAGAGCACTAAAAGTACGAGTCGACACTCTTATTGTCTAAATATGAGCTTAAAAACAAATCTAGAAGGGGCGTATATTGTAGGTACAAGAGACATAGAATCTTCATGGTTGGTAGAAGACAAATTACCAATTCTTCTACACAAGGTCCCCATAACCATTAAGATCCATGTGTGTCATGATGGTGACTTGATTGAATGTCTCTTATATGACTACATTTACAATAAAACTTTTGATTTGAACCTTAGGAAAGAACTCTTGCAAGTTTGGGGTAAACAAACAATGCCTAACGATAGAATTAGAAGGCCACTGACTTTCTTGTATCGAGTACACACACATCCATGTGGCCCTGTGCTAATAGGACATTGTGATTCAATCCCATCGTGGCACACAAGGATGTGTTGAAGTCCCCTTCTTTTTCTAAAGAGTGTGTTTCTCTTATGAAGGAAGAGCCAAATTCCTAATGTAGAATGCAACAAGGGAATGCAACATAATGTTGGAACACCGGATGAGTATCAAACAACCAAAGGCAAACAAAACCTTCAAAGTTAAGTAGATAGAGTTAAGAAAAGAGAGCAACACCATCCTATTTCAAGTCCTCAGCTGACAAGGTGGTTGAAAGCTCCATGAACAACTAGAGGATAATGCCAAAGAAACCAGTCAATGAGTCCACAAATCATGTTGCCCAAGTAGCTTTGAAGGCACAACCCATTGTAGCTTGCAAGTGATGTGCAAAAGTTAGCCTCGAGTCTGAACCAAGCGAAAGCATTTTACTTCACTAGAAAACCCTAGGTTGAGATCTTATGCTTAAACTTGAACCAAACATGTGCTACTTAAATTGGTAAAGCCTTCTACTAATCCACATCCACACTATCCTGAAGCGAATGCCTAAGTCAGTCCAGAATCAATCTCTTAGATCTTTCCTTCCACCTCAAAAGATTCACTTCAATATTAGTAAAACCTTTGAAAATCCAGGTAAATTGAGAAGAAAAATCACAAATGTATAAATTTTGTAATGTTCACATCAGCAACACGTGTAAAACTCGTGATGCAATTCCCATATAAATGAAGAGATATGCTCACACATAGTATGGATGCACTTAAAATGACTATGCTATTTGGGAAAGGATCAAAGTCTCACCATGCTAGGATCCTATGTCTTCTATCATATTAACATGTAATTTCCTTATTTTTATAGAGAATACTTTGCATTCCATAAAAAGCATAATGGTGGAAGTTGAACCTCCTTTGATGCGAGTTGATTATAGAGAAATCCTAATAGAGAAGTTCCCCTTGATAACCCACCAAAAAGTATTGAATTCCAAGAAAGAATCCCCATCCAAGATCCACTAGTCAATCAAATTGACCTCATGCATGTGATGGACACAAAGGAAATCATCATGAAGAATTGTTTCTACACTGAAAGTTATGCAATAACAAGTCCAAGAGATACAAGAAAAACAATAAAGGATTCAACAACAAAATATTCAAGATGTAATCACAAAACTTCAAAGGCAAATTCAGGAACTATAGATGCTTGTTAGTCATTCGTCTTCAAGTACCCCCATGACAAATAACATGAAGAAAAAGTCCAAAAGTGAGCATGCCCAAGAAATTTGATGGGACAATATCAACGTCTTGAAGATCTGTGAAACAGGTGAAGCTATTCATAAAGATGTAGCCAGATAGGTATCAAGATGATACTTCTCAAGTAGGAATCATAGGAACTCTATTATGTGGTCCTGCTCTTTCATGGTTTGCACCTATCCTTGAGAAGTGTAGAGGAGGTACTGGGATATCCACTTCCAACAATATCAAATTGTATACATTTCCAATACTCCGTCTACCAAAGGGGTTCTTCCTTAGGGAAGTATAGCTTGTAACATTTTGCATATAGGCCCATACAAGACATGAAATACGACACAACAAAATAGAGAATGCCAACGTCCTATAACTAAGTAGTATATTTGTAATGTGAGAGAAATTGCAATCAGCAATATTGAATCGTCGAAGTCTCAAGGTCCTACGGAACAGCGAAATACAAACGGTTTTCTGATTGCCTGACGACTTGGACATAGACTACACTTTCACACCCTCAATCACACCGTAATGTCGACGGCCATCACTAAGAAATACAGCTTTGTGTCCTCACCACATAACAATTTCCAACAGTGTGCTCCCAACATCGTGCACAGAGACGAGTCTCTTACTAGTGCCCTATTCACTCCCTCCTTATCACTCTCTGATTTGAACGTTTTTTTTTTCTTCTTCTTTCTCTTTCTCCTCTCTATCTTCGTCCCTCTGTTCAGATACTGACAACAGAGAAACCAATAGAAGTGACGATGTATGGTTGTAGAGAAAGGATCAATAACAAGTGCTCTTGAGAGGGGAAATCACTTCGTAATTTTCAAAATGATTACAGAGAGCTACAATACTACAAAAGGATATAACAGTGGGTGATGCACGCCAATGACTAGATCTAAGCCACTTAATCACCCTGCAATGCTAATCATCAACTCCACCAGGACGTCCACGCTCTGTATACTCATCATAGAGTGACCTCCAATAGTGTGCCTGTAGCAACAAAGTGCAGAGAGTAGACCAGAAAATAACATAAACTAGCATCAACAAATGACGGTAGTGATGATACACAATAGTTCACAGGAATGAAATTACATCCCCCTTAAATGAGTGCCAAACATCTGTTTATATAGATTCCCGAAACGGAGAAGGTCCTTTGATTCCGCAATCGATAATACACTTACTACCGTTTATTTCGCCTGCCAAGATGGGCGTCACCCGTAGTTTCACCTGCCAAGATGGGCGTCACCGGTAGTTTTCACCTATGGGAAGGATTCGCCTAAAATATCTGTTCATATCCATTAAGGTGGTTCGATTGGCCCTAGGAGTGCATATGACAATGAGTACAGTTGGAATGTCCATAGATTTTGTAATTGTCACGTCGTGATGCCTTGTGCATGCTTAGGGGTGTCTATCATCCACCAGCGTTTATTTAGTAATTCTAGTTTCAGTGATTTCGGTCAACCAATTGACCGAAATCCACCCTATCGTAAGTGCTTCACCGTAACGTTACCGAAAATTCTGTCGAAAAGGTGCCGAATTTATGAACTTCTTCCGAATTCTGAGTTTCTTCCAATAATTCTATCTCGGTGATTTTGGTCAACCAGTTGACCAAACTCCGCCTTGTCACCAAAGTGCTAGCCGAAAAAGTTACCGAAATTCTGCCGAAAAGGTATCGAATTTGCGAACTTCTTCCGCGTTGCTCTTTTCTTATTTGTACTTTAGTTGATGGAACCCTCGCCATCCTTCACAATCCTGAGTACTTCTTCAGGAAAAGAGAGCCCAAACTTCTTCTAAAATTCCGGTCGTGTTCGAGTACTCAACTGAACTATTTTCCTCCGAAAAAGCGCGATCTTCTGTCTCTTATCAGAGATAGGATTCTGCTGGATTAGAGTCCCCTGCATCAAAACTTTACACCCGTCTCGGTGTAATATCTCTTTTACTTGTAGATTCATCAAACAAAATAATCTGGCGAAAATTAAAAGAACTATGGTATGTACAGTGAATGAATTTCATCTGCTTGTATTAAACCAAATAGGTTTTCACCCTGCAGATGTTGACCAGGGGCATCCTTTCACCCTGCAAGTCCTCTAGATAAACTGCTCCTGAGGTAGTACCTTTATCACCTTGTAGGGTCCTATCGACTTAGGTGCCAATTTGGTGGATGTCGACGGAATCTGATGCACCAGGACCAAGATCCTTCCTGTACCTCATTAGTCTTTAAATACCTCTCATGCAGCCATTTGCGTTCCTCTTGCTTTACTTATAGTTTCCTCATGGCTGCTTCCCTATATTCTTCCAATGCCACAAGTCTTCTAATGGGCGGCTCAATACCACTAATATGGCTCCAATTTCCTTCCTGATAATTTCGAATGGGGCCAAAGCCTCCTTACCATATACTAAACGAAATGGACTTTTGCCTGTGGTCCTCCTTCTAGTAGTTTCGAAAGCCCAAACTGCACCGATTAATGCTTGTGGCCACAAACTTTGATGATCAAAGGATAATTTGCGTAGGAGCCTGATTAGAATCTTATTGGAGCTCTTTGCTTGGCCATTTGCCCTTGGATAG